>JADDOH010011486.1:0-84723 GCA_016648135.1 Agrypnia vestita | reverse complement strand
AAATACTAGCGTTTCATCATTCCCAAATTTTTGTAGCTCCAATACTACGGCCAGTTTAGCTCAATTTTTCCCCGCGTAGCATTTAAATCATCTTAGAGTTCAAAATAAAAATAATAAAATTAAAAAAAAAATCTATAGAAACAGGTGATTCATCACAAATGTTATTAAGATATAATTTACCGAGCTTTCTTATAAATCATACATTCAATTAAATTCCACAAACATGCCACGTTACCAGTGGCGTGCACTAACTAAGCTTGGACTTAAAGTACGCTGCTATAATAACGATTTTGTGGAATGGTTCATACATATTACCACTAGAGATTGTGTTCATTTGAACTAGAGGCGCTTCACCTGCAAGGAAATATAATCTTTCAGGAGCATTTTGTTGTAAAATGTATGCTTGTGGGAGCTATTCCGTGTTCTTGAAAATCCTTTATTATTCTGGAAAAATTCTTCTAGTTATTAAGTAACGTCATGGAAATAGTGTAATATAAAATTATATTTTGAGTATGTCCAAATTACAGAACTGGATTGTTGTCACAGAGACGAAACTGTATATTTATTTTATTCAGGGAGAGTAGGTATAGAAGTCTTTATGGGTGTACATAGGACTTACGACCTATAGTACGGTTAGCTTAAGTGATCACTTTACACATATGTAACGTTCCATTTCCGCCCATGATAGAATAATAGAATAAAAATAGATTCATGGGTGGAAATGGCGAACGTTACATATGTGTAAAGTGATCACTTAAGCCAACCATACGATAGGTCGTTAGTCCTATGTACACCCGTAAAGACTTCTATACCTACTCTCCCTTAATAAATAAAAATATACAGTTTCGTCCCTGTGAGACGTCTATAATATACATTAATTAATATAAAATAATTCCATACAGTACAATATAAAATAATGACGATAATTACAAGTAAAGAGAAGCGCTGTATTATTAAAAGCACCTAGCACTTCGTCAGTACAAGTTATGTACATTGAGCCATTCAATAAGTTAACCAGTTGCTACAACCAACTGACATCGTCTGTCGACCAATAACTACGCACGAGAGCTTGCACAAAAGTTAGGCGTTGGTCATCCTACAGTTCTTGTCTACTACACAGCTAGGAATATAAAAAAGCTTGACAAATGGGTGTCGCACAAACTGATGGAAGTTGGTTCTATACTGTAATTAATGGCAAAGTATGTGGATGCAAATGGTGCTTATTTCGCTTAATAAAGTAAATGTTTATCCGAGAAAAATAAATTTGGACGTTATTAAACGCAACACTAAACTAGAACGGCTCAAAACTAGCGCATAACTTATGCCAAAAGAAAAACAGGACAATCACGACTAAGTTGTAACGGTTTAAAATTAAACAACGACCTACCACAAACAATATATTACTAATAATTTCAAATAAAATAGACAAAAATGCTAAAACTCTGCCAAATATAACAACTGACTTTATGCCCCTAATATTATATTGAACTATTATGTTAAATGTTATCCATAGACCTTTCAGGTCTCAGTAGGTATATTTCTGCCACTCAGGTTTTCTGATTTCAATTTATTCAATAGTTAATTAAGTAGTTCACTTCGCTGCTGCAGTAGGATAAAGAAATTATTAATAGTTATTTTAACAAAAATACAATATATTAATCAATTTACAACTGTTTTATGGGTGAAAAAATGTATATTAAATTTGATATTAATATAATTAGTGCACTTAAAATAATTAGATAAGCAATAATATTTTTAAATATGTATATTAAAATGTTAGATGATTATTAATAATGAAAAAAGTGAGAATGCGACAAATAATAAATAAATAAAAATTTAAAGACATGCTTTTTTACGCTTTTTTTTGCATAAATTCGTATTCGACAGCAATTTTTTAACCCATGCATGCACGTTTTTTTAAATTTTTATATATTATATAATTTTTAATATATTCAATTTGATTAAAAAGTTATTTATACTTTCATGATTTCAAGAATAATTTTCATTAAAATATAGATTAAAACATTATTATATGTTTTGTAATTTAACAACTTTTTACAGCTGAGCGTGGCTGAACGTTAAGCCAAACTTTACGCCTGAGTGCTCAATAATTGAAAATTGTGAATATTAATTTAAATAGTGACTAAATCACATCGTAAGTGATGTAATAGTGTATATCATCCACTTAACGTAAATTTTGAAAATTTTCAGATCTCTAACTGTCGGAAAGTTGGTGAAAAATCAATTACAAGATTCCACCATAACACACAAGAAACAACAGATAAAGGGAGCCAAATAAAGAAGCATGTAAACTATATATTACGATACTGTTTTTTTTTTTTTAATTTTGTCAGCAAAATCCACATTTTTGTCTCACTCAATACCAATTTCATTCAACTATTTATTCTTCTAATTTTAAAATGTGTTACAATTATTTTTTATTTTTTTGAAATTAGCATTTCGCATTCTAGAATATTGACAAAAAGCAATTCCAGGGCTCCTTGGACATCGTCGACCGCAACCAACATGCGACCTTTGCACGAGCAGCAATGAAATCGTGTGAAACCCTTATAACCTCGAGCCAGCGTAATATTACGCCAATAGGCAAGAATCATTCTGAACCTAATAGGTTAGGTTGGGTCGGGTCAGGTGAGGTTGGGTTGGATTATAATCTCCACTGGAGTTGCCGTTACTCTATAGTGGCTCGATTAATTGTTCCGCACAGTACAGACCTACCAAATATTTAAACAATTAATTAACGTAATTATTTATTTAATTGGCAATATTGAGAGGGCTATCGAGATCGAAGTGGAAATTCTATCTAAGGCTTGGAGAAATCAGTAAAACAGGGTCGTAACCGTGTGGCGTTATTAATTAAATATCTTGTGACTCATATTTTTATATTGTTTCAACACATTTTATGAATTTAGTACCATATTAATAAAGTACGATCTACCATATATATCGTAATAAATAAGATTTTTTACATGAATATTGTCACGAGATTCTAGAATCGAAAACAACAGCACTCTGTCGAAGGTTTCCGAACCTTTGGATGATTTTAGAATGATTTGGAATGATCTGGAAACTGGTGAAATACGCGAAAATATACGAGAAGATTCGAGAAAGAAACTTCCTTATCAGTTGTGACGCTATCGCGCAGATACGGTCTGACGGCTGTGATTAACCATAGAAACGAACGCTAATATAAAAGCGTACACGTATACAGATGGATGGAAAATTATATTGCGACAAATATAAAGTATACCAGAGAGGGTGAAATATATAATTATGAAATTCATAGTTTGTAATTATTATTTTTTGTTTGTTTCATTCGTTTCCCGTCGGGACGAACTCATTGCAATATAATATTAGTACATATTGAAAAGGGTAATAAAATGACATTGAAAATAAACACTGCATTATTCAGCAAAAAAAAAATGAGAGATTTTTTTTACCAGAAAGCTAACGTCTTCTCGAAATCGAGAGGATTATAAATACATAGGACAATAAATACAGCTCTCAGGTTCTCAAATTCACTGTATTTATTGCCAAGTGTGTGTAGCTTGAGCAATGGTGAGCGAATGTGGTTGTAACTTCTTATATTATCGTAATAGAAAATATCTCTTGAACGCATTAACGTTGGGACGTTGCCGCGGAGCTCTCGAGATGTACTTTAAGCAAGAAATGTAGGGCAGTCGATACGGGAATTAATAATTTTGTATGAGAAAATCAAGTCCTTTAGAAGCATTCAATCGATAAATTTTGAAAATTAAATTTTTAAGTGAGCGAGTTGCAATATACTGTAACGAGGCTAAAAAGTCCTGTCACTGTTCACAACACTATCGAAGGATCGAGAACGGTCTACGGTGTTCTGCGGCTTTCGGGAACCATCTGAAACATTAGAGAAATATCTACAAAAATCAAAAGCCACGAGAATTGTCCCCTAAACACTCGAAAAAGCCAGAAAGTACAAAGTACCTCGATGCACGGGTATAAATACGGGCCAGGCCGTCCGCGAGGATTGTTGTTGTTGAACGCGATTGACAGGCGATAACGGAAGCGAAAGCAGCCGCGGGCTACCGAGGCCAGGGTGCGATAACTCAGGCGAATAATCTAGCAAGTTCTTACGTAGCGAAATAAAACGGACCGAATAATACGTGCGAAATTGGATGGAATGTTCTAGTAAATGTTAGATAAAGTGTTAAAGCGAAATATAGTGTCTATTTACGAGTGATAAATTACGAAATAGTGTAATATGAAGATTAGTGTTAAGTGACTTTGTACATCAGATAATTAATTGATCAATTATTACTTAATCTGTAGTTAAATTCCAGCGTTTTATTTAATTCCTTCCGCAGCCACGGCACGTAACAATATTGATGTAATGGTTCTTCTCCTTGTGCCGCGTCAGGTCCTCCTAATGTTGACTATACTTGAGAGTAGATCTCCTTATCTCTAGCGGGTCGAAACAGCTCTTCCACCGCCCTTATATTCCTTTCCAATGTCATATATTACGGAGCCATGAGATCTGCTTCCTGCCGACACACCGATTCTCCTCACGCTAGTGTAGCGGTTATTTTTACGAAGAGACTGGTTACGTCTCGAAACCGGTAGATAAAAAAGTAATTTTTAGTGGTTATATACTAACATAAATAACATTTTGTTGATTTTGACGTTTGGTCGAGGTGTCTGTCGCCTATACTAACAATTTTTACAAAAAAAAAAAACATTAATTAAAATCTTCAATACTTGATTAGACTCAAGCCTATTCTGAAGCGATATATCTTCTAGCAGAGTAAATTGAACTTTTAGTTGCCGTATTATTTTTGTCGAAATATTTTAATTAATTAATTTTTGGTGTAAGCGAAAGAAAATTATACACCTGATATAATTCATTACGTAACTTTAATTATGTTGTGTAATATCAATTAGCAATCTTCCATACTTTCCTGGCAGCTATCTATTTCCAAAGCTCTCTATACGAATTATTTTATGACTTTGTCTTTTAGAAAAGATTTTAATTAGAAAATTCTAATCGCTTTCACATCTACCCCTTTCCGAGTAATTAGAATCAAGGTTCTCTTCCATTTAAAAACAACATTTTCGTAATATTCAAATTTACAATCAAATTTCAAATTGTGTCTGAAGCTTAGAGTATACTAGTTTGTATATACTCTATGGTCTGAAGAACTTTTTTCCAAAAACATTTATTTTAATTTGCATTGATTGTAGTGATGAACAGCCGTTTTATAAACCGGTTATTTTCGGTACACTTATTTGAGATTTGTATCTGATTTTATCAATTATTGGTAACTAAGATATAACTGTTTAGTGCCGTTGGCGTTGGCTACTCATCGAATAATTAGTTGCAAAACATCGATGCTATCAGATACAAATCTCAAAAAACGGTTAGTGTGTCACCGGTTAAAATACCATCACTAATTGATTGCATATTTAAGTAAACGAAATTTTAATTTATATAAATACCATTAAAAGTTAATTTAAAGGCCAAACATGTACAGTTTCGGAAGTCCGATAACTTGACTAAAAACAAAAATAAAACAATTTTTTGTTGTCGAAGGGAAAATTGTTTTACGAAGGGAGAATAATATTTGCCTTATGTGTTTTTCACAAACTCGAAGATTTTGACCAAACGCGTTGAAATTCAACGATTATTTTCGATATGTGTATGCGGTGTCTTGTACTTCTGCCGCTGCAATAAAAAATTCACAATTTTTCGTTGTCTGAGGGAGAAAATTTGCTTTATTTGTTTTTCCCAAATTTGAAGAGTTAAGGTTATTATTTATTTATTTATTTATGGGAAACTAACAGTACATATAAAGAGATTATACATAATTATTGAATAGTAAAGAGACCATCTTACAAGTTTCCACAGAATTAACCTGTTGTGTTTTAACATAAAGCAATAATAACTTGAGTTATAGAATAAAAAACAAAAAAAGTGAAAGTTTTAAGTTATGGACAAACTTTAAGGTTAAGGTTGTTGGACATATTTATGTGTTAAATAAAACGGATATTTTATACAAACCTTAATATTTCACATATGAAATGTGACATATGTGTTTGGTATGAAATATTCATTATTGAATGTATTATGAATAACCAAAAAAATCTTACTAACAGTCCTATTTTGAATATGTTCTCTTTC
The DNA here is from genome assembly GCA_016648135.1 of Agrypnia vestita. Classification (NCBI taxonomy): domain Eukaryota; kingdom Metazoa; phylum Arthropoda; class Insecta; order Trichoptera; family Phryganeidae; genus Agrypnia; species Agrypnia vestita. The sequence continues at coordinate 78,551 of JADDOH010011486.1, read as the reverse complement.
GTCCACGCGACTTTTTTCAGCTTGCAACGTCATTTCCATCAACAGCTATGGTGCTTTAAAATGTTCAAAAATAAAACTAGGCGCCGTGTGGTGCATTTCATTGTTATATTTATTCAGCGTGAAAAATATTTAGTCTTTTCTTACATTAAGGCATAAAAAATGGCATTTTGCAGCTAAATATTAGAGAATACTAAATTAATATACCTATGTAAAAATCTAAATACCTTGTGAAGTCGGATTACAACGCATACATACTGCACATATATCTCAAAATACTGAAGATACGAAATATAAATAAATCTTTAGAAATCCGCAAAAGACATGTTTCGATACAAAAAATGTAATTCTTAAACAAAAACTGGGCGAATTTCCAATAAAATATGTATTGGTGATATTAGTTTATCTTAACAAACTAATACATCAATCATGAAAATATTTATCTCTTGTCGTGGTATTTAGGATATCTTTTTGATAATATTCCATCTCTATTTTGTACTCTTAAATCAACAAAACTTTCTTAATATCTCTTATTTTTCTATTATTATATATGTATGTCTCTAATATAATGATTCTTTTATTTTTTCTCTTTTCCTTTTATTTTTCTTTGGTGTGTTTATTATTTATTTGATATCACATAAATATGTATTTATTCTTTAACTTATCGGAATATTTGCTTGTCTCAACATAGTTTATCCAACATAATATATATTATAAGAGAGGAATTTTTTAATATAATCAGTCTCAAGATACTTGCGTCAGACTCACAGTTCTATATCTTACTTTAAATTAAATTTTATGAAATTCATTCAGTCCTATGTAAACATTGTTTTTAGAAAACTTAATAACGCGCTTACATCAATCATACTTTAAACAAAGAGTTTCAAGAATAGTTTGTTTTGTATGTATATTTCAAAGCGCTGAAAATTTATATGTACAATTCTTGCTGTTATTATAAAATGGAATTCTCCAAATACTCCGGAATATTAATATTTATATTATGTAATACTAACTAAAAATAATGAGAAGTTTTTAAATACAATAAATTAAATACAACAAAATAATCTTCTAGGGTACCATGCCGTGGTTTTACGACCTTTATGGCCGACGTTTCAGATCGGCAGGGTCCGTGTTCAGGGTTGATGTGACATCAGCCCTGGTCATGGACTCTGATGATGGTATAAATATTGTCTTTTCATCCTCATTTTTTTTATTTATTCATTATTTATAAACGCTCTACAGGGCTTTTACATACAATAACGTAAGGTGTACATTTATATACTTTAAATGAAAATTAAATGATGGCTCAAGAAATACAATCAAGAAAAAAAAATAACATCATCATCATCATCATTCTTCGCACTACAACCCTTGGTGGGTCTTGGCCTCCTCAATAATTTTCCTCCACTCATCTCGGTCTAGTGCCAGCTCTCTCCAGTTTCGAAGTTCTAAGGCAGAGATATCTCTGAGGACGTTGTCACTCCATCTTAATTTTGGCCTTCCTAAGCTCCTTCGCACTATTGGCCTTGTGTTCAGCAGGGACTTTGATGCTTGATGCTTGGACATTTTCTCCATATGACCCAGCCACCGAAGTCTTCCCAGTTTTATAAATTTTGTGACGTTTGGCTCCTTAAATAGAGTATAGAGCTCATTGTTGTAACGTCTGCGCCAAAGTCCATTTTCTAGAACAGGTCCGAAGATACGCCTCAAAATTTTCTTTTCAAAAACGTCCAGTGCTCGCTCATTCCTCTTAGTTAGTACCCACGTCTCAGCTGCGTATGTGATCACTGGCCTAATAAGCGTTTTGTACACTAATATCTTGGTGTTTCTGGACAGCAGTCTGGATTTTATCTGCTTTTGTAGGCGGAAAAAACAGCGATTTGCGCTCGCTGTGCACTTCTGGATCTCCTCTGTTGTATTATTGTTGTTTGTTATCAGGGATCCTAGGTATGTAAATCTTGGTACCGTTTCAATAACATATAAAAAATAACATAAAATAACATATAAAAATAATAATTACATAAAGTAGAAATCAAATACTTAAAATACAAATATATAAAAATAAATATTGTATAATGTAAAAAGCAAGTATGTAACAAAGTCGAAGCTTAAGGAAAGCATAATACAATAAAAATTCAAAAAATAATAATATAGAGTGAAAAGCAATAGCACAAGCTTAGTAAATTTAAAAAAAAAATTACGTAACAGTTAGTTATTAATCTTTACTACAAATACTAGTAATCTTTCAATACACCTTTTTAAATATGTTTGATGGAGAGATCACGTTACCACCGATTCTAGGGTAAGAAACAACAATCTTTACTTTCCTTCAGGGGCGACTTCGTGGACCTTTGCTGAAACTGCGTGCTCTAATATTCAGAAATTTAATCACAACTTATTCTGCTTAATGGGGAGGTATACTTAAACAGTAAGAAAATACCCATATGAAAAAGTTTCATCGTTGAGTTTAATTTATAAAAAAAAATAACAAGAATGCAACCGTTAAATATTGTAAAAATAATTAGAAACCTTAATGTAAATTGTACAATCAAGAAAATGCCTCAAGTATTGTTCTGCCATTTACGGTCCGCGACAGCTATACAAATTTCAGGTGATATTAATTATTTAGTAAAAAATATGCTCCTGACCGTAATGAAAGATAATACTTAAAATATTTACAATAATTTAACTTATTCAAAAATATGAAACGAGAATTTTTTATCTAGGTGACAAGACGTCGCGCGTCGTCATGTTACAGTGAGTTCTTACGCTAGGATTATTTTTTTTACTTCCTTTCTTTTAACTCGTGGCGTCTGCTTGCTTGTTTTCTCGACGAAAAAACTTTCGACCGATTTTTAACCCTTTTCCCGTGATCCAATTGAGCTGAAACTTTGCCAGCAGACTCGTGGCGACGATCAAAAATACCGATCAAACTTTCGTTAAAAAATAATAATAATTTTAGTATAATTTTCGATTTTTCAAATTTTTAATGGTTTTTTCAAATTGGAATCATTACAAAAGCTACCAACGGCGGCCCGATAACGTCACGGAATATTTAAAATTTGAATTACTCCGTCGGTAGGTGTAATAGGTACTTCACTACGAATTTAGAATATTTATGACAATTGGTTCATAGATGACAGTACACTTCGTTTTTTGGGAAGAAATCAAATAATAAAGAGATATTTTTAGAGATTTTTGACATAGATATTTGTCTAGACATGTTTCATTTTCGGTCAATCAATTATTACATGATGGTAAACTTAATTTACAAAGAAAGGGAGTAAAATAAAAACTTGGTTTTTATGGGTTAGTTTTTTACCAGTTAGATCCGATCCGTTCCTCGCACTCCTGTTCCTCTCCATACTTATTGTTTTTAATCTCTCTGTTTGTTATTGTGCAAGAACTCATATACAGTAACGTAACTAATATTTTAAAATATCATTCATGGTTCATTTTCAGTCAATCAATTATTTAATTGCATGATGGTAAACTTAATTTACAAAGAAAGGGAGTAAAATAAAAACTTGGTTTTTATGGATTAGTTTTTTACCAGTTAGATCCGATCCGTTCCTCGCACTCCTGTTCCTCTCCATACTTATTGTTTTTAATCTCTCTGTTTGTTATTGTGCAAGAACTCATATACAGTAACGTAACTAATATTTTAAAATATCATTCATGGTTCATTTTCAGTCAATCAATTATTTAATTGCATGATGGTAAACTTAATTTACAAAGAAAGGGAGTAAAATAAAAACTTGGTTTTTATGGATTAGTTTTTTACCAGTTAGATCCGATCCGTTCCTCGCACTCCTGTTCCTCTCCATACTTATTGTTTTTAATCTCTCTGTTTGTTATTGTGCAAGAACTCATATACAGTAACGTAACTAATATTTTCAAAATATCATTCATGGTTCATTTTCAGTCAATCAATTATTTAATTGCATGATGGTAAACTTAATTTACAAAGAAAGGGAGTAAAATAAAAACTTGGTTTTTATGGGTTAGTTTTTTTTCATTTATCAGTTAACTGTTCATTTGCAAACTCGATTTTTGGACAAAGGATAATATTCAAGATAACATCTGATTTTTTTCTTTTTTGCAAAACGGATGTTAAAAATCTTATTCATCTCCACGTGGATAACCGCCCTCGGACCACTTTCTACGCCGTTGGACGACAGTAAGCATCTGGTTTCCAGCACAGCTGCTGGACCATGGTGAGGGATGTGATACCTCATACATCGGAATGGATTCACACGTTTTCTGATCCCAAACGTAGGAACATTCCTCCTTCCCGTATTACGAAGAAATAAAAATCATAATTGCAACGTGCTTGACACGCTTCCTCGGCGCGGACTGGAAGATCCTTAATAAATTAACAGTGTATTAGGACATTATTTAAGATTTTATATTGCTTATAAATAAATAAATATGTAATACTCCTGTATTGCTAGCAGGGTCTGGCGAAATCTCTACAGTGCAGAAATATATGTTTGTCTCACCCACACCGGTGTCACTTCGAGTCTTATGCGCATGTCCGAGAATTAGCGCCAATTTATATCCAATCAGCGCCGCCACATGGGATAAACGCTTGCGCACAACAGGTCAAGTGACAGCAATGAGATAAAAGTAGCATTTTCTGCCCCGCTTAGTCCGTGACACCTCCACGTATGAGCATTAGCAATATAGTAGTATTACATATATATGGTGCCCACCGTGGAATCATAGACAAGAAGGTTGCCAGGCGTTTGGTCTATATAGTACTAGGTCCGCCATGTTTCCGGGGTTACAAGTTCCGAGTTTTAAGTGCACAGCTCCAATGATGCATAATAATTTTACTGTTTACAATAACTTAGCTTACTGTACTCAAATTTCTTTCGTTACAATATATAAGCTCAAATGAATTTATTTATAAACAAAGTTCATTACGATTTTATTTAATAAATTAAATTATTGACGAATTTTTCAGTTCTCTAAAATAATTGCGTTAATTCTCACGTACACATACAGACTCTGCGAATTGCGTACATCATTTGAGTGAAATGTGTTTGTGTTACGTTTTGGAGTATTTCAGCAATGTACATATGTAAATTTTCTAGCAACTACTACGGCCGACAATGTATAACAATTAGAAAGGCCTTAGGCGTGACGCCCTGGAATGTTTCCCTATAAAAGGGTCTTACGAGCGGCCGCCGGGTTCATTATTGTTTTAACTTTCAACGGGAATAATTGTAATTGAGTGAACCGGCACCTATTCAGCGGTGGTACTCGGCCGGCGATAATCAAAACATTATATATTCATTTAAAATACTATTAAAAAATATTGTATTTTTACTCCCTTTATATTAACTCGTGGCGTCTGCTTGCTTGCCGTCACCAAAAACTTTGGATCGATTTTTGACCCTTTTCCCGTGATCCAATCAAGCTGAAACTTGGCAAGCAGACTCGTGGCGACGATCAAAAAGATCTGTCAAATTTTTGTAAAAAAAATTTAATAATTATAGTATAATTTCGGATTTTTAGAAATTTTATTGGTTTTTTCAAATTAGAATCATTAGAAAAGTTTGATTAGCAACGGCGCGGTGGCCCGATAACGTCGCGGAATATTTTCTAAATTTGAATTACTCCGTCGGTTTAAGAGGTACATCATTACGAATTTCGAAAACTTACAAAACAATTGGTTCACAGATGACAGCAAAATTGCGTTTTTTGGGAAAAAATCAAATAATAATTTATTTCTTTTAGATTTCTGCTTAGTTTTGAAGAATTCTACATTACTCAAATCTGATTCTGACTAAATCATTTGACGCTGGAAATTCATAAGGTACGATATTGATGATAATTGAATGTATCAAAATCATGACATCTCAAAACATCTGACATTTTAGAAATATATTAAATTTCTGTAAGTTTAGTGTTATGTTATATGTTTTAATTCGTCTTTAATTATTGTTATATTTTACAAAGAAAGGGACTTACTTTTTTTTTCATTTTTATTTCACTTTCTAGATCGCACTTCAAAATATACGCTTCATTATTATGTCGCTCCACTTGCAAACTTGTCGTTTTAACACGCAGTCTGCTGGAACTCGGAAGCGGAAATATGTCAGGCCGTTACTACATTCTTCCAGCATTTCAACATTTCGTTTCTTTTCACAAATACATGTCTACTAAGAAAAAGAGCGCCTTGCTAAGCAATGATTAAAAAATGCAACGTTAGTCTACCACAAATCAATATATATATATATATAGCCCTTGGTGTCACATCGAAAATATGCGAGTTTGGTGGGGGTGGCTGTGCGTGGGTGGGAGTGGGTGACGAAAATGTGCTTTCTAGCACATTGTTTTGTTATGGGAAGGCCACAAATGCTTCAGATTGTTTCAAAATAGGCGTGCCGACTGTGTCGGTGAGTCTAGAAGGTTCCGGAAAAACCTGCTCTAGAAAGTTCTGGAAGGAGAAAGTTCTAGAAGGTTCGCAGAAGTTCTATGACGATTCAAACAGTGTACTAAAAATCTAAGCATGCGAAGCCGCGCGGGCACAGCTAGTAAAAACTGAAAGTATAATGACGTAAAGCATTACACAAAATGATTACGTTTCTAGAACGCGCTTGAAGGCGCGCGTACCTTCGGGGCGTCTCCAGACTGATCGGAAAAAGTCCGGAGTATTCGATGATATTCGGATATTTTCCACCATAACATTACAAGATAATTTATATGAAAACGAAAAACTTTTGTTTTGAAATGCTTAAAATATAGACAATTATACAAGAACTCGTAAGAAAATGATAAAAAGAGGTCACAAATAGAATAAAAATTTTGTACAAAGTGGCCAGCGGGCGTGACACTGGCTTCCCATTACGAGGATTCCGAGTTCGATTTCCGGTGAGGTCACAATACATCTGCGTGATTAACTCAAACCTGACTTTTTTTCGTTACTGAAATTGGGCTCCGTGGCCTTTGTAGCTTAACAAAAAATATATAAATAAAAGTTCAACACAAAATAAAATAAAGTAAATTTCTCGCCACGGAGGGACCAGCCTAGGAATGGAAGTGGCTTATTAACTTACTCTCGATGATTATGTAGATAGTGCTTTTTCAGCGAACTTGTGGAGCTAATTTATAGTGTTCGTAGAGCCTGTTATTTTTTTTCAATTAAACAAGAACACGTTTTCTGCAAACGAAACAGGTAAACGCCATTAAATAATTAAGAAAAACCCAATTTACCCTCATCACTGTCTGGGGACTGGGCCCGACCCAACTTTAATCACGCGTTAAGGCCCGGAGTCTGGCTGTCTGCTGGCTGTACATTTTTATTTCAGTGTCATTAGGAGCTAATCATCAATAATTAATCATTTTTACGGCCCAATTCTGATTTTATCAATGGACGTAGTAGACGTGAATGCAATGCTGGCTGTAGTTTGGTAGATAGAATAAAGAAAGGAGTGCTGAAAAAGGTTTGGTCATGTGGAACGTATGGGCGAGGAAAGGATGGTTAAGAAAATATATGAGGCGTGTGTTAAAGGCAACAGGAATAGAGGGCGTTTGAGGATGACCCCGTTAAAAGCCGCAACAACCGTAGAGCTTGTATGAGAAGATGTATGAATGTGGCCGAAGCAAAAGTGGTGTGCCAGGATAGAAGAGTGTGGCGTTCAATCATCTCTGCCTACTACTGCAGAGAAACGGCGTGACGGTTAGTTAGTAAGTTTGTTAGTCCCTTTATTTCTTAAAACTTAATGTTTTAAAATTTATTACTTTAAAATTGTTTCATCGCATTGAACAGTCGATGCACTTTTTATCAGAAATAAAAAATATCATCATCTTCATCCCCTTGTCCTAGTAGGGTCGGGGGCCAAATATTCGACAAGGTGCTTCCAAATTCCCCATGCTTACTTGTGCTGCTAAGGTATATGTTAATCAGTCAAAACCCATTTGTTTTCATACATATTTTTCTATTGCTTCTCCCAGCTTAATCTGGGGCCACCGGCCGTCTTCCTTCCGGGGTTGCCAGGAGGTTTCTTCTTGGTATTAGTTCCTCTGGCATTCTTAACACATGTCCATGCCACCTTATTTGTGTTTTTCTATTTTTGGAATTGGGGCTCCATGCCGAGTGTGTGCCTTATATCGTTTGTTAAACTTTAGTGTTTATTCTCCCAGCTTAAACTGGGGTGACCCACCGGTCGCCGTGCTTCCGGGGTTGCCAAGAGAATATTTCTTGGTACTCGTTCCTGTGGCATTCTTAGCATATGTTGTACTCACGAGTGTCTAGTGTATGTGTGCGTTAGTGAGAGGCTGCAAAATACAAAACCACGACGCCTTTTTTTTTTAATTTTTTACATGTACATTTTTTTTTCAAGATAGAGTTAGTTACTTATGATGAATTTTTCTCTTCTACATGAGTAACATAGACTCGTGTGTAGGAGAGGAGTATCTTTACATTTTACATACAATACATTTCTTCTTCAAATACAGCACATACATACAGTATTTCCCATGTAGATTCAACCATCTAAAACGTACCCGCACCGAGTATTACGTGTTTAACATTGTATATGTAATAGATCTGAGGAACGTATGTCGCGACGCCAGAAAGAGACTGCATGACAGAGAGAGAGAATGTATAAAAAGGCGCGTGAATGTCGAGTCGAGCCTCTTTTACTACCATTGTTATCCAGACCGCATCTTACTGTATAAACGATTGTCTAAACCGTTGTTGTTACCAAATAAATACTTACGAGAACAACGTCTTTACTTGGAGCCACCTCATCCCGAAACAAGAGTATTACAGTAATCATTGTGAATTTCACTGTCGGCGTGGTGAAATAATAAATATGAGCAGCGCTGTATTTAGAATATAGTCTTTAACCGTGCTGAGTTTTCGGCAATTTCGTTATAGTCCTCCTGTTCCCCTCGTGGTTGGTCTCTTCAGCAGATTAAAGTCGAAATGTAAGAACTTGTGGGGATTTCTCGTCGAGAGGTGGTGCTTTGGCGTCTTGGCGCCAGCATTCAAAAGCTCAATCCCAGCTCCTTAGAATGTGTCCCATGACGTAGAAGTCGCCGCAATTCACCCTGTTATTTACGTCATACACGTGCCCCGATAGAATTGCGTTGAGTCGATGGTACTCGAGCGACCGTCTCTGATCCATAGACAAAGAAAACACAGAGACCAAACCGACGACGGGCGGCAAATTCCATTTTATAAATTTACGTTCAGTACTTGTCCGCCACCGCCTTTGGTAAAATAGCGTCATAATACGTACCTACGTTCGTATCTGAAAAAATCCGTAATTTTCTTCGGTTTCAAAGCTTTCAAAGGCGACTTTCTGGAGAGCTCGGGAAGTCCGCGAATTTTTTTTATTATTCCGGAAAATTCTTTCAGGAATACCATCGAGAGTTTTGTTTTTAATGTAATAATATACGGCGGTTATAATAATAATAAAACTTTATTCCAGCATGTAAAGATGTTAGTTTAGTCCCACACATTCTTTTTAAGTATAAATTTAATTAAATTATGATACAAACGATATATAAAATATAAGATGATATGGATATTTAAAGAGTAGCTTAAAGAGAATCTTGCGGTTAGAACTCTCTCCTTGTGATCCAAAGGTCGCGGGTTCGAACCCCACTCCAGACCAGTAAGTTCTATTTCACAGCATAATACTTCCTATTTTCATAGCACAAGCGTTTGACTTAGTTTGAAAATAGTAATAATATTGATGTGACACGTAGTCCGTGTTCGCATCTCTATTTAAAAAAATAATAAAACAGAACTTATTACATAATAGGTAGAGTCCATTCACTTTAGGTAAGCCTTTTGCATTAGTGTGAGTAATACCCTCTATAACACGTAAATTGTGAAATCTTCATTGACCGCTCCAGTACCACTCTGACCGGCGAGCGGAGCGGTCGTTTCTTTGTTAAATATTTTTCGCTTAAAGATACGGTGACTACAAAATCACGAATATTTTTAAATTAGGAAAGGAGAAATCGCTTTCAGGTTAAAATTAAGTTAAAAAAAAGAGAATTCAAACATTTATTATTTAGAATTTGAATTTTTTGCGTCTATCATTTACTCAAAAAAAGAATGTTACGAGATTTTGTAAAAGGACTGTTACTCACACTAATGCGAAAGGCTTACCTAAAGTGAATGGACTCTTAAGATATGTAAAGAAATAAGGTATATTGCAAGAATTATTCAAATAAATAGGGCACACAAAGTAAGATAGATATGGAGCGAAGCTAAAAAAATAAGTATTAAAGTAATTATTAACGTTAAAATAAGCATTAGTATATAAATAGAATGTATAAAAAAAGAAATACATGGTTCGAAGCGAAAAAATTAAGTATTAATATAAAAAATATATCATAATATAATAACGGCTTTAGCGAGCTGTGGCATATCGATTATGAGGGATCAGTATCTTTCTCCAATATGCATCAATGCTGGATGCTGGAGTAAGGAGGTCTTCCAAGATAAGGATATTCTCGGAGCTGTATATCCTTTCCCTCATTCCTGCCACACTGGACCTTACGAGGGCTGCAAAGTTGGAAACTCGTGAACATACCGGAACCACTGCAATATCTGGGAAGACCAAACATTATACGGAAGGCGTTATAATATTGTATGCTAAGTCTTTCTATGCTGCTTTTTTTTTTTGATTTGGCCCAGTGTTCACATGTATATAACGCGGCACAGAAGGCAAAGACGAGCGTCCTTTTTACTGCGGTACTACAAAGGCATAAATACAATCTCATAAAATACAGATGTTTACAAACACTGCGGTTATATCTGTCAGGGGACATTGATTGAATGCCCGTTTGAACGCAATATGAAAGTTACTTCACCGATACAAGTTTTAAACTTTTCTGATTTCCTGGCTACACAGTTCGATGTACCTACGGGGTGCTGTCCCATTTTTCTCGACGTATTTATTTTCGCTTGGCTTTCGCAAACTTATTTCAAAACCTCAGAAGTAAATTATCAAATTGTGCCTTTGGCAGTTTTTCATAATCGTACCGATAAAATTCAAAATACTTTGATTAAGACCATTCCTTCACCAACATTACTGCTTTTCCAAGTTTTAAAATGTTCAAAGTCGAAGGATACAAATTAAAATTGTTTCTTTAATGAACACAAAATGAAAACGAGCACCTTTAACGACAAACTTTGTGAGATAAATACTTCGTAATCTGAAATAATTTCAGCACTATCATGATTGAGAGTACTTGATCTTTTATCCACATTTCTGATTAACTTTTGGGATTTGTAATTTCTTTATTTATACCAGTTTTACAAGAAATTTAACCTTGTCTGCAAGCAATATTATAAAAAAACTAACCCATACAAACCAAGTTTTTATTATACTCCCTTTCTCATTTCCTGTTTAAACAGGTTACGCGGCTTCTCCACGCGTCGTGCTCCTTTCTCATTTGTAGGGTTTCAATTTGAAAAAACCGTTAAAATCTCGAAAAATCCAAAATTATACTATAATGATTAAAAAAATTGAAACAAAAATTTTTTAGATCATTTTTATGGTCACCACGAGTCTTCCTGCAATGTTTCAGCTCGATTGGATCACGGTAAAAGTGTAAAAAATCGATCCAATTTTTTTTCGGCAGACAAGCAGACGCTACGAGTTAAAAGAAAGGGGGTAATAATTGTAATTGTAGACTTCTTATTCATCGGTTCCTCGAGACTTTGGATTCCAATCCCGATATGTACAATTTGAACCCCGTTTCAAGTACGTTTATCTCAATTTTGTCTATTGGATAATAAAGGTTTCGTTTCTGAACGGGTTTTGCTATTTTGTTCAACATGCTAATTTATGTCAGATAAAAAAGAGAGGAAGAGAAAAGAGCTCTCCTTTTCCGTTGGGTGTTTTGGCATTTTAAAAGAGACAAGACGATTCTCGTAGCTGTGAAAATTTCTGCGTTGACCAGCTCCGTAGGACAAAATTCCTAGAAACTTTCACTCCACTCTTTCCATTCTTACATGTCTTGTGTAATAAGGTGTCCCATAAACTGATGAATATTTCAAGATAGGTTAGACTTTGAGGATTTTTAGTCGCGGATAATTATTTTTTTACTAGCTGTAACCGTCAATAATGACGGTACTTTTACCGTCGGTTCCTAAGGAATAAATATTTATTTTTAAAAAAATTCATGAAATAATAAATTCGAAAAAAAGAATTTTTCGTAAAAATTTTTTTTTCCGAAAATTCATTTCGTAAAAAAAGTTTTTACGAATTTTTTTTTCTATAAAAATGTTACGGACGTTACACGAAGTTACGGGAACAAGATAGACAGACAGGTGGATGGACGGATGGACAGACAGGCAATGAAATTATTATAATTGGTATATATCCCAACATAGTATATGCTTTGTTTATGATGCTTTCACAAGAGTCTAAAACGATGATAATTACACATAATCGAAGTCTTTCGAACATCTTACATGAATGTGGAATTAACATAACGGAATATTCCAAAAGCGATGGATGATTAAAAATACCCGGTGGCGTTGTGCGAGTTGTGTGACGTTTCTGCGAATGCGCAGATAAAAGCGAACCGTACGGCTAACAGTGTGACCAAGCGACAGATCCACCTAGCGATAGATAAAAATGCATCGATGTTTCTAGTGACGTGAATTAGTGCGAGCCTGTGTGAAATATTCTGGAAACAATTAGTGTGAATTTAAGAACAGTGCTCCAATTAAATTCGTGTCCAGTGACATTGCGTAATAAATAAAGGTTTTTAATTGTTTTTTGTGTTTCGTTCGCCTCCCACAGCCATGATCACGTGACAATGTTTTCAAAATGGTCTCTGGTCTCACCAACATCCATAATTGAGTGGACCTATATGCACATATTAACAACTTGTCATTCATTGGTGCAAATTTCGCTTTAAATTCAGATTTAGTTGGACTTTGTTTGATATCCCCTGACAGTGAAACCAAAACTTTGGCGACACAAAACATATTTCTCTCGAGAGACGGCAGAGGACAGATCGCGATGTGAGCAGATCTGCGTCACATTGCAGATTATAAAGGATTACATCAACGGAACATTGCGTTGTGCAGTGCGGTGCGCAGGATACACCAGATGGTGTTCGTATTTATTTATTTATTTATTTTATATCAACGGTTTACACCTATTAAAATAAAATAAACTTATATATATACACACTAAAAACTTGTAGCCATAGTCTCGCGTATTTTTCTTCAAAAGTGAAACTATGGCTGCATGAAAAGGGAAGGAAGCACGCCCAAAACCTATTAAAAGCCATGATATAAACTAAATTTGGAAAATACTAATCCTACAAGAACATTTACTTTCGTCTTTTTAAATACTTTTAATTGTTTTATTTTATTTTATATTATTAATTTTTTTTCCTTGGTCTATAATAGAATTAATTAACACCATTATTAAATTGTAAACATTTAATTATTACTATTACTCAATTATAATTGGCAATAAGATTGATTCACAAATGTTATATAAATACTAAATATTCTTGAACATTATACTACTGGAAGAGCACTGTCTGCTATAATACAGTAAACCACTAGTGTAGCAGGCAGGGCGTCAAATCAATTTAGTGTTTACTTGCTGCCAAGACTCTCAGCAACAATAAAAAAAAGCTTAATTTAATTTTGTAAACACTGTAAAATTATAAACATTTGTAACATTGATTAAACATTGATCCATTGATCCATATATATATATATATATAGATATATAGATATATATTATATATATATATATATATATATATATATATATAGATGACATTGATCTGCTTACATGATCATTTAAAAATGTATACATATGAAATTTCTAACACAATATCTATCTGCCTTTTCTTTCCATTTTTTGAGTTATGTTGACGATAACTTTTCACATCTCTGATTTTCATGAATACTTGCCTTGATAATAACATTACGCACGTCAGAATAGACTAGAATAATCTGGGTGCATAATTTAATACAGGTGATATCCAGAGAACGTGTTAATAAATTACTAACCAACTTGCCATTTATATTTACTCTTAAATATTGTCCGCTTGGAGATCTCGTTTGTCGAACAGAAATGTGAAATTATTCAAAAATTAAGAACATATGAAGACCCCATGGCAAGAAGTTGTTAACTAACATTTTTGTCAACAATGAGTTAATAAGCCGTCTAAACAAAATATTGTACGCTCTTTCCATTGCAAATAAGTTCAGAACTTAAAAATAATTAGAACATGTTCAAATCACAGGGATAAACATGTTAACTACGCTTTTTCATGAAAATCAAATCAGTTACTAATGGGAAGAACATGTTATCTTCAATAATAACATGTTCATGCCATCATTCCGAAATTAACACGCCTTTTAATTTGATTGGAATATTTATGGTTAATATAAATTTTACTCTGGCAGTACTGTCATATATTTGTTTTTATTTGAAGACTATTATAGTATGTACTTATATATATTTTTCAATAATTTTAAATGGTACATACCATGTTTTGTATTATTAATTAACATGCTAGGTATTTTTGTAATTTTGGATAATGGATGGTGAAAATGGATAGCATTTGAAAGGTTGTTTGATGTTCGTGTTTTACCAATTTTAAAAAGGTGTTATTCTATTAAAAATGAGTTCCAGAGGCGAAAAAATGGTTGTTAACTACATTTTTTAGGGAAAATTAGTATATTTTTATTTTTTGTGCATAAATGCGTTTTTTTTTACTTGGTAAATACTTTTTTGATATTTTAGTGACATAAATCAATAAAAATTAATCTTGAATTAGCAATAAAACAAATTTTTAAAGGCGAAATGCAAATATCTAATTATCTGATAATGACTTGAATGTTAGTTAACAACTTCTTGCCATGGGGTCTTCATACATGAGAGAGTACTGGCATTATCATTGGCTTAACCCAACCGAGTTTCTCCAGGGTATGCTTGGCTACAATTGTCTAGAGACTAGAAGGAATGTGTATTTTATTACACACTTTTATCGATTGTTGCGCGGTATGATCGATAATCCTGAAATTATGCAGAGCATTGGTTTGTATGTTCCTGATAATTACATTAAACATCGTCAGCATAGATTGTTTCGTATTCCAATATACAGGATCAATCTGCCGATGGTTATGCCTATTGGAAGAGCCACAGCTATGCTGAACAAAATCGCTTTGGGTATTGATATATTCCATGTGTCTGAGGGCGTTTTCCGAAGCGGGATTCTCCTACACCTTTGACCAGATTTTATGTTATTTTTAATTTATTAAATATTTTTATTTTGATATATACATCCATAGCATGTATGCCTTGAACACTTAGTTTGTAATGTACATGTTATTAAATAAATTGAATTGAATTGAATTGAATATGGTAATAAAAATTCTTCAATTGAATCAAGTATTACTAAAATCGATGCACCCTACTCGGAAATTCATTTAACCTTAAATCCGAGATGTAAGATATCAAATCCTGATAAAGGCTCCATTTTATTTGTTTTTCCGAGTCGAGTGTTTCTTCTTACACACGCCGAGTTAAGGCTTTGGGGCGACGAGAATGGCGAGCAGCAAGGCGGTAAATACGATGAGTTGGCTCATCAGGAAGCCGGTCGGTATAAACACAGCCTGCGTCACCGTCGGGGGCGAAGCCTCCCTGCCTCCAATTATCGACCATTCGGAGCCAAGTCACGATTGTTTGTTTGATGTATAGCCGAGCAGTCTTTCAAACAGAAAACTCTTGCGCCATTTCAATTAAACATCCCCTTTTCCAATGATTAAGAGAGAAAGAGATCTTTTATGGAGCTTAATGCTGAGGCTGGGAATTGTTGACTGGGTCTGGTGAGAAAAACGACCCCCACCCAGGATGACTGATGACGGGCTCTTTTCCGTAATAATTTAATCATTCTCATCGCGTTCTTGAATACCAATTGGTCGATCGAGATGTGTGATAGATGTCTCACAGAGATGAAGCTATTTGTATGATAAAATAGGTATTTATAGGTGTTTGGTGTTTATAGGTATTACAACATATCATCTGGCTGGCTTGAGTGATCACTTTACACAATTCAGCAATTCCACGCATGTTTGACCACGACATCTATTGAATTTTGAACGTTGTATATATGTTATTTATACAACTCGTTGATGACTTTCTTAACGCCATCTGTGGTTGAAATTTGTCATCCCCGTGAACTAGCATATAGATGTCACCGTTGGTAATGAGATCTCTATTTTTAACTAGAGTATGAAGCAATATTCAAGCCCTATCCATAAACACCTAAATACTTCCATATATACTTTCCCATACAAATATCTTCGTCTCTATGAGACATCTAAAATATATGTATCTTGATCAATGATGATCCCTATGGGGACAACCTGACAACCTATATTCCCTGTCATCCCAATCCCATTTATAATAATTTCTGTCCATCCGTCTGTCTGTCCCGGTAATTTCGTGTAACGTACGTAACTTCTTTATAGTTTTTTTTCTTTTTTATATTATTTTTTTAACTCAGACCTTTAAAGTCTTGGATTACTCCAGGACAGCAATTTTTTACCTTTATTTATAATTCTTTTTTATAGCAATTTTTTTCTTAGGAACCGACATTTAAAGGTACCGTCATTTTTGACGGGTTACTATATACTAGTATATTCTATTTTTATTTCCAACCTTACATACCTAAAACGCAGACCTACCTGCCAATATTCTGTCGCCTTGAGAACGGCAATATGACCTGACAAGACCACTTGAATTAGGTTCTCCATACTGTCAACGCTCTGAGCCCAACGTCTTTCGTTCAACTCGAATTTCCACCAGAAACAAATCGCCGCAAGACACCTTGTGTTCTAGTGGTGAAGAAGACGTAAATAACAAGTGTTAGACACAATATTGAAAGAGACGTTCCTCAATAGGACCATCCCAGAAGCGCGAGCGAAGAAGTCTGATTCCTTTCTTTATTTCGCTATATAACTACTAACTATGTAATTTTGTTTAATCCTTGTGACTATGCTTTAAGGCGGCACATTCACTGCAAATGCATATTTTGGCGTTTTTTTAAGGCACCAATTTTTTAAAGCAATAACTTAGAACCTTTTTTATTATATAATTTTTTTATTATAATTAACTGGACATTATTTATAATAATTAATAAAATATAAGCATTAATCGACAGGCTGCGGCCAAAAAATTGTTTTTAGTGTACTGGACGGCGCTAATTTTTAATGAATATTTATATCTAATATAATATGTTTTTTTATACGTATAAAGTATACTTCATTATCTAGAACTTAAGAAATAAGGAAATCAAGAAATATTCAATATTAATTAAGTTATAATGTTTTAAATTTTCAAGAATTCTGTTTTATATTTACGTTATTTATTGACACATTTCATAGTTTGGAATTTTTATTTTTAAATATTAATTAAGGTATTTTCATTTTTAAAAAAAAACTAACTTTTATTAAGTGAGTAAAGCCTCAAAATACGGGAATAAATATACTGTTTAAAATCATCTCTTTATATAAATAAAAAGCGTTTTAAAATCAACAAAAAACGTAAAAATTTCTTGCCAATTTAAAACATTATAACTTTATTAATATTGAATATTTCTTGAATAAATGAATGAATAAGTGCATACGTAATCTCATTTCAACTGCATTGTGTCTACTTTCGTTTCTCTTCTGTCAGCTTCAGGCTTCACCTCACCATGTCGTGTTTAAATAAAATAAGTAAGATCCTTAGAAAAATCTTTCTAAAAAATATATACTTATAAATATGGAACTTTCTTTTAGTTGCCAACTGATTTATCAATACAAATTCCTAAGCAGAAAATATGTAATCTAATATCTGCGATAAATATATTTTTTCGAATGGAAGATTTTTCTTATCCGTTTTGTTTATTAAATATTTTCTTTTAATTTTCTTTTCTAAAATTGCGACTTCCCCTGCCTCACTTCTAATCCACCCTCCGCACATTTTCTCCGCCCAGCCCCACTCCCCCATTATTATATTTTACTTTCACGTCACGTTCTGTTACATAATACTTGTTTATTACTTACTACATATTTTTCACTTTCTTACTGTGTTTGGACATTAGTGGATCTCTCTTTTGTTTTGTAATGTTTTGATACTGTGCTCGTTAAACTGGTAAAACCAACAACTCCTTGATAACAAAAATATATTTTCACATATGTATAATTTATATATATATATGCTATATAATCATAGTTTATTTTGATATTATTTACATTCATAAATTTTTCTTTTTTCTGATACACTGTTTTATTTATCAACAACAGGTTTATATATATTAGTAAAATTGTTTCATTAGTCTCGTTCTAAGATTCACTGAGAGAAAATTCGGGAATATATAATTTATTACACAGATGTTTAACTCCCTTGGGTTTCTCATTTTAAATAAAATCTTCAAAATGGTCATGACCCCTTGGATCTCTTTTAACTTTTACAAATAAAAAACTAAAATAAATGCATTGTTAAAAATTCACGAAGATACCTATAAATATAATGATTCCCCAAAAAATATATAACTGACCATGATCACTTGGCAACCTAGAAATCCACAAATTTCCTGTTGTTTCTTTAATTACAGTTATATGTCTCAAGATATAAAAATTTTCAATGCCTTCCCGCATAAAATCAAAACAGATAAAAAATCCTATTACCAACAAATTACGAATCAAATGATTTTTACATAACTGCAACTGCAATTTCACAGAAATCTACACGAGAATAGATTTTTCTATTGAGTTAGGTAGTTTTTTTAAAATAAAAGTAAGCTTGGTCATAATTAACCGCAATTAATCGGTATAAAAAGAAATAACTGAAATTTATTAAAAATTTAACGGGTATCAATTCTATATCCATTTATCCTGTTTGTACCAAATAATTATTTGGCAAATCGAGATCACGCGCTATTTCATGTCCCAAAATGCAGAACGGATGTAATGAATAAGCACATCATAACGTGTAGTGTGCAACTCCTAAATGAAGTGAGCGATCATGTCGCTGTATTTAATGATTATATTAAATTTTATAAGTCTCATAGCTATTTACAGGAGAAACGTATGTGGAAGTCTTTTTTTTATGATGGCCCAGGGCTTACCTGGTTGCAAATTGGTTAGTTTACGTTGGGCTTAGCTTACGAGCTAGCTTAAGTGATTACTCTATACAATGCAACTTCTTCAAATTTTCATAACATACCTACAAAAATACTCTCTATATTTTTCCATGTCTTTAAGTGCTTTTCTTACCCAACTCCTTCCGTTGATTGGGATAATATCATCGACCCACCTTTTTTGAGGCCAACCTATTCTTCTCTTTTTGTTCCACGGTCGCCATCGTAAAATTCTGGGTGCCCATATATTTGTTCCTTGTCAAGCGACATAATCTGCCCATTGCCATTTCAATTTGGCTATATGGTCCACAATATCGTCAATTTTTGATTAGCGTTTTCTTCATTTTTAATTACTAGTCTCTAAGCCTTACGCCTAGCATTTATTTCTCCATAGATATGCGTTACATATGTTTATTTTTTTGTTTATTTATTTATTTGCTTATTAACACCCTTAAGGGCTCTCACAAAAAACAGAGTACGTAATACTCGTCAATTTTACAATATTAACAAAAAAAAAATTATAAAAGTTTAAATAATGCATGTAAATGACACGGATGTATCAACAATCAGTAGCGTATTTGTTTTGAAATATACATTATGTAATGAACACTTCAATGAATGTATTTATGAATTGTTACATGCATAAATGCCCAAGAAATACAAAAAAATCAAGTACATAGCAACAGCATAAGCTGGCTAAATATTACATAATAAAAAAATTGCAAAACACACATTTTTATAATGTTTAAATCATACAAAAGTACACATATTGAATATTATTTATAACAATGTGTGTATGACCACTCGATACACTTAACATATCAAAATTTAAATTTACTACAACCCAAATCACTTTCATTATCTAACCGCTTAAACAACTGACATACATTTCACTCTTTAAGTCTTAAAATTATATGTTAATTGACATAAAATTAACTGTTTTGGAAATACATTTTTGAGCTTCACGGGTAGCTAAAATTGACATAGAACTAATTACAGTTTATTATTAAACTCGGGTACAGTTTATTATGATTGCCAACTAATAATGTATATTTGGACGTGATTATGAAAGCAGAGAGAAATGTACAATACTTTATTTTTAAACCAAGTCGCGACTGGTTTTAATGTAATCATTTTCGTTTTTGCGACTGACATAAACACCCAAACGGTCAAGAGTAATTCGCTTCGGCTTATATTATGCAATAATAAAAACGGAATTTTCGCAAAATATTTCTTTTGAATGGGGCAAAATTAAAAATTCAACGCGATTTATTTCGACGTCAGACGCAGAGATGCGAAATTTGGCGAAACGCAGAAATTAATTAGGCCTTTCACTCCGAAGCGACAATCTTTCTAGTTAAACTTCCCTCGGTTTTTTGCGAGAATATCTAATTACCTCGGCGATATGAGAGTTAATAAAGTATGTAAAATTTCGCTTCGAGAGCGGAATTAATCTTTGGCAGTTTTAAAAAGAAAAACTCACTGTGGAATATTCTTAATACGGTGTGTTTTTGAAATTTGTTCGCGAATAATTAGGTTCTGATTCTCCACTCCACTACCGAACTAGGTATTTTATGATTACATAACTCGTAAATTTGATGACGTCCCAGCTCGAGTGACTGGTGAGGGTATCCCGGTGGTGGTTTCCGAGAAACTAATCAAAGTTTTTAATGGATGCTTTATTTAACCGAATCCAGCGAATCGGTTACACAAACTTAAATCGATTCGTTCAACTTATTAATAATCCCACAACTGTATATCGGAGCTGTCACGTGCATACATTTTAGAATAATGAAGAATATTCCTCCGGAGAATAGTTTCCAATAGTGTATCGATCATCTTTTATAAGCGGCAAAATAAAGATTGTATTATTTTAATATAAATGCTTTGAAAATCTCGTTTATTTATCCAACGCCATCGCTTTGTATCCGTGAGCAGCCAAGTACCTTCGTAGGTAGGGCTTAGGGTTGCCACCTTTTTTCTGTGCAAATAAAGTACATTGGTTATTAAAGGTAGAAAAAAAAGTACATTGTGTTAAAATAAAGTACGATTAACTTTACTTTTTTATTTTGCTTAAAAACATATGTTTCATTACTTTTAGCAACTTTTAACAAATAATTATCACTAGTAAACAACTGCATAGCATGTTTGCAGTCTGTATTATTTAATTTAAAGTAAATAAGTCATTAATTTTTATCAGATTGAGAGACGCTTTGTTTCTTTCGTCTCGCCATTTGCTATTCATCACAGAAAAAACTGTATAAAACCAATTAATCGTATTTTAACTTCACTCAATTCGCCTTACACCAAACAAAAAAGAAATTTTTACAATAATGTTGACATTTGAGGTTAGATTGCATTAAAAAACGAGCGTTTATGTGGCGACCGCCACAGGGTATATCGTCAATTATCGAACCTATTCGGCATCAATCGACAACGTCATCGACCCCGGTAACTCTTTAACGTAACCCGGTAACGTTCCGTTTTACGCAAAAATTTCTACGATCAACTTTTTTTTGTATGTTATAAGTAAAATGGATCCAAGGGAAATCAAATCATGCGAAATAAAGTATTTTCGCGTACTTTATTGTTCTCATAAAGTATAGAGTATAATTACCCGAAATAACGTACAATCAATATATATTTATAAAAAGAAACCCGTGTTTCCCTATCCGCCAAGTTTTCTCCACAACCACACACCGGTAGTTATGGATGTAGATAGCCCTTGGTGTCACATCGAAAATATGCGAGTTTGGTGGGGGTGGCTGTGTGTGGCTGTGTGTGGCTGTGTGTGGGTGACGAAAATGTGCTTTCTAGCATACTGTTTTGTTATGGGAAGGCCGAAAATGCTTCAGATTGTTTCAAAATAGGCGCGCCGACTGTGTCGGTGAGTCCAGAAGGTTCCGGAAAAAACTGCTCTAGAAAGTTCTGGAAGGAGAAGGTTCTAGAAAATTCCCGAAAGTTCTATAAGGTTCTAAATTGAGTGGTGGTGTGTCCAGAAGGTTCCGACTTCGAAGAATTCGACAAATTTCTTGAAAGTTCTGGAAGGAGAATGTTCTAGAAGGTCCTATGACGATCCGAACAGTGTACTAAAAATGTACGCGTGCGAAGCCGCGCGGGAACAGCTAGTACTTTATAATAAAGTACCGGTGGCAACCCTAGTAGGGCTTGGAGAAAAATGGAAATGTTTTATTCAGTTTCTGTCAGAATTCGGTATTGATAAAGAAAATTTATTTTTAGTCACAATGCGCAGTGAAATATATACATAATCAATATGATCACACCACTCAGGGTCATAACTTCGCCTCGTATAGCCTGATCATCCAAGTATTTTCCGTGAACGGTTGAATAATTCCTGATACTTGATAGGGTAGCGGTCAAGGGGAGATTTATCGATTATGACGTGTCGAAATCTATTTTTATTACAATAAAAAAATTACACAGTTATTCGCTTATTGATGCTTCGCTAATACGTCTCATTTAAAAAATGTCATTTAGACTTGATGAAAATTTAGCAAAACATTAAAAGAAATTATACATTTGGTTGAATACTAACAAATCGAATATAAGTAATTACAGGTTGAGGAAACAAACTTTTCTGAATCTTTATATTTTAATAAACTGTTATACAGGGTGTACCAGAGCTAGCAGCAGAAACTTGGCCGGTAGATTCCTGTCTATGTCATGAGTCTAAAATGTTCAAGCAACCATGACCTAATATCAATAGTTACGGAGATATGCAATATCAAAGATTGCATTTTTTCCAATATTTCTGACTTACTTTTTGCAATTATCATTGCAGTAACTTATGTCAATTATGAAAAGTTCATTCGTTTTAATAAAAGTCGAATAAAATGATAAAAACCTCGGAAAAATTTTAAAAAGTTCTTTTTTTACAAGGTTTTTATCATTTTATTTGAGTTGTATTAAAGAAAATGAATTTTTCTTAATCAATATAAGTTACTGTAATGATTTTTCAACTTTTTGCAAAAAAAAAGTCAGAAATATTGAAAAAAAAATGCTAACTTTGATATTGTATATCTCCATAACTATTGATATTAGGTCATGTTTACTTGAACATTTTAGATTCATAACATAAGCAGAAATCTACCGGCCAAGTTTCTGCTGCTAGCTCTGGTACACCCTGTATAATCTCGCATGACGAAAACACGTTCTAAGGTTGGCAGTTGTAACATTTTTTTAATACAATAATGTCTCGGTTTTAGGACCTAGAACTATTTCGCAGTTAATAAATAACAAATGTGAACACGTTTCTAGGATTTTATATATGTCCTGACAAATGAAAAAAGGTTGTGTTTTACTTTACGGCGACATTCGCTTTATAGCTGTGGTCTGGCACGTAGCTCGCCGTAAATGCGAGGTGTACCTGTATTTTTAAAAAACAAGTTATATTATAAAACTGGGAAGTTATAATAAGTTGTAATAATTTATAAAACTGGGAAGACTTCGGTGGCTGGGTCACGTGGAGAGAATGTCCGAGCATCAAGCACCAAAGTCCCTGCTGAACTCAAGGCCAATAGGGCGAAGGAGCTTAGGAAGGCAAAAATTAAGACAACGTCCTCAAAGACATCTCTGCCTTAGAGCTTCGGAACTGGAGAGAGCTGGCACTAGACCGAGATGGAGAAAAATTATTGAGGAGGCCAAGACCCACCAATGGTTGTAGTACCAAGAGTGATGATGATGATGTTATATTTTATTTATATTATATCGGACATTTAAAAAAATGCTTTTGTTTAATGAGTTATATCATCACTAAGTCCACCCCACGCACCCTACATACAACAAAACTCATTATAACACACTTATATACTAACACACCATCCAAGCGGGCTATGATCAAAGAAAAATATTGTATTTTACAAGTTGCCATGTTTATACATTCTGATTATATGATGTTATTCGATTCGATGTTATTTTCACGATGGTACAACATTTAACAGAAGATAAGTCATAAACATCGACAAAATAATGTGAACATTGAATTCATTTATCTTCTTACATATGGCTGTAAGAAAACCAATAAATGAAAAAAATATATATATATGTATATAATATAAATATAAGTATTGAATTTAAGTTAGAAAATTTTCGACTCATAATTGGACGTAATAATGCAGAAAGCTTCCCACAAAACCACCCAAAATAATTCAATACTTTTTTATCCACACCAAGGCAAGCCTTTTTTATACAATAGATAATTTAAAATAGAAATAACAACGGATTAAACAAACAAACATGCTTATACTTAAATGTTATATTAAAAAAATTATAGAATGAATCCAAAGCACATGGAATAAAAGTACTGGCATTTAATGTCATTCATATTTGATAGAATACATCGAACAAACATATTACAAAATGAGTTCTGTTTTTTGTATATTTAGACATTATGTAGAAACAAACCAAACTGTAAAACGCGTTAGTTCGTCGTAAATAAAAGAATTTTCTTATAATTACATAAAAAATATATCTCAACAATGACAATTACTTAAAAAAATATATCTCAACAATGTAAAAAATGCAATAATGAATTAAATATCGACTTATTTGGTTTTTGTAGATTCAAATTTTTAGAAGCCAATTCTCAATTACATGTTTTTTTGGGTTGGATGCTTTCAGCATAACTACGTCCAATTTAGACAGTAATTTTTATAATTACAACTTTAAAACTTCTAGTGTCGTAAGCTTTTTATTTAAATAGATATGCGAACATGGAATCTGTTTTACATCAATATTCTTACTATTTTCAAAATAAGCTTAACGCTTGTGCTATGAAAATAGGACTAACTTTCTAGTGTCCTGGAATGCGGCTCGAACCATCAACCACCAGATCACTAGGCGAGCGTCATGACCACAACACTAACAAGCCACTAATTTTTGTACTTGTTTGCTTTACTTTACTATTCCGAAAAATATATAGATGTCGCACTGGAAGTTTGTTTAAATTTCACGTCACGGTTTTTGTTTGATTTGATTTCGCCTAACCAGCTGTGCTGCTCGGGTGGGAGCAGCGCACCGCTAACTTGCGCGAAGATCCAATAAATCCTAATACTTTTTCATTCAAGCGCAAAGTTGTCGATATTCATCACCGACCGATACAGTAGCTAAAGCTAGGCGCCATCTGCCGGTGTAAAAAACATCACAATTCTTTATAACTAAAATTGCTTTCTCAACTATCTCTGATATATGAAAAACGCGCATCGCACCATATTGCCCCCCTCCCCCCAGTCCTTATTCCACACAACCGGGGGCGAACTTCTTATCTTAGTTTGAAACAAAATCACCCCTTTCTCCGATAACTCTTAAAGTTTTTTTATCCGACCCCAATCTAAATGAAGGCTTCGGCGGAAATGTTTACTGAGTTAAAATGCCCAGTTATCTCGGTTACAGATCTTTCGCAAGGGATGTTTTAAAATTCCCAGGAATTAGAGATTTCGATAATGACGTAATGAATGCCCTCCAGAACAAAGCGGGGAGAGGGGGGACGGATGGGTCTCGGAAATTTTGTTTCTTTTGGCTGGGGTATTCGTGTCTTAATACGATTTCGTTAATACCTTGTTTATTACGGTATTGCCACAAAACAGTGTGTACTCAAAAGTTGAAGAACATTTTGTTACAAAAAAGTTGTTCGCATAATTTATTAGATCTTCGTAGTCCTATTTACGGGTAAAATATAAATACGTTCATTTTTAAGTTTGATGTATAAATTTTACTTGTTTTTTAATAATTTTTCCGTTCTTGTAGATTAGTATTCTATAGTATTAATAAATATTTTGCTAGTTTTCGTTAATCGATTGCGTAAGATATTATTACAAGTCTACTTGGCAGCAAATCCCTTCACATATGATTATAGAAGCCAAACTAAATGAGGCCATTTTTATTGACCCAACGAAGTCTTATGTCAGATCAAGACATTCTTCAACGACTGAAAGAGAACCTAAATTGCCTGTAAAATTGAGATAACTATAAATTTCTAGGAAACAACAAATATCAAATATTATTGAAAATATAGATCAAAATTCAAAAATCTCGGCCCACTTAAAGAGCATAAACGTTCATTTTAATATATACTGTCATGTATTCAGGCAGGGCACCTCGTTATAATAGAAAAGTGAACTTTAATATAAAATTAGTGACCACCAATTCTCTTGCTCTCTCTTTTATTAGCTAGCGCGTATACAACAAGGTGTGCGATGGGTCGATTGGCACATTTTCGGAGTATATATTGGTGATCGTCTGAACCAATCTACTTTTAGTTGTCTCTCCATATCACCTGATTCGGAAACATTACTTTAATATGTAACATACCTAGCCATTTCTTTTAATTTTGGTGCAGTGAGCAAGTAGCTAACAGAATGTTCACATCAGGAGAATTTTTTCAAGATAAGATGGAAAAAGTCGAAACGTCAACATGATGGGTGACTACTGCTGGATGTTGTATAACGAAATTTTTTGGAACTTCACTCCAAAAAAAACATAAGAATGGCAGTATATAGCAACGAGATTAAGATTAACTTATACTCATTGCTTAGGTAGTCTTTTGGGGGTCGGCTGCTCTCGTTCTCAGTTGTATCTTGTTCGGTTCTTGGTAATGCTTTCATCCAGGCCTCCATAGACATTGCCCGCTTGACCGTGTGGTCTGGTGGTCTTCGTTTTATGTGCCCGTACCATCTCAACTGTTCCTCTAGCTTATTGTTAATGTCCGTGATACCCAGGCTACCACGAATGCCTGCTTTTAATCCTGTATTTAGTGTTACTCCTGCCGACCATCTAAGCATTCGCATTTCTGCTGTTTCAAGTTGTCTAGAGTAGAAGTTGTCTATAGTTCAGCATTCGGTGCCATATATTATCGCGGGTCTAACAATAGTTTGGTATATCTTTCCTTAAAGTTTTATAGGCATCTAAATTTTATCCATCCCACACCTATTCTATAGTCAACATCCGTTGCACATCCTCTGTCTCTGTGAATGAGTGAGCCCAGATACTTAAATGCGTCACAGTTGGCTAATGTGTCCCCATTAAGTTGCATTGAAGGAGTCACAGCGTTAGAGTCTTCTGAATTGAAGATGTTACAGCATTTAGGTCTTCCACCACATCCTCCAATTAATTTCAAACACTGTACATGTATTGCTAAACATGTCAATTTGCTCATAGATGGTATAAAAACGTGGTATAGAAAAATTAAACTGAATATTGGATTGAGCACTCAAAATAAATTCGGTGTATTTTTTTAAGAAATATTTTAAAGTCAATTTTGTAAATGTGTAGTCATTGATATAATTTTGTTATATTTTCAACATAACAAACAATGAGAATCTTTACAAAAGAATTGCACTGCTTTTAAAATTTCTTTATGACCCATTATTTAAATTTCATAAGCACATATCTAGTAATATAGAAAGATATATGTTTTAAGTCCGAGTGTAAAATTCTTTCAAAGGATTTTAAAAATTTCAATATACGGGACATTTTAAGGACTAAAATTTATTTCACGAGTTAAAATTCGGTTTTAATCCGAAATTAATATTATCCTACACTACAAGAAACAGTACCTTTTCGCTCGTAGCGAGCAAGGTTAAAAATATTTCATATTAATTTTCTAATTTGCAGTAAATTTTCTTATATACAGTGTTTTCAAACATGCTGAAATATGAGATTAGCACTTAATTGAACCAAATTAAGTGTATCAGCCATTTTCGTAATTTAAAATAGTCGTTTTCATTTTAATAAATATCATTTTCCAAAACATTTTCTATCTCAAAGGTCTGGGAAAAGGTTTTAGTCGTAATATGTTTCATGACGATTTTTTATATATTTTTCTGTATTTTGCTTTGATTTATTATTACATTGCACACATTCATTTTATTTTTCTACTAGCCTTCTTGTATCTTTGCGGCTTTATTTCGCTTATCAAATAAATGATTTGGCGACTTGAAGCATTTGAGATGTGGTTCTACGTTCTACAGATAAATGCTCAAAATAACCTGGATTTATTGTTTCACAAACGAAGATTTATGATTCGGTAGATTAAAGATAAGAAGAAGATATTTCAAACAATAAAAATCAGAAAACTTCTATATCTCTGAGATTTAATAAGACAACCCGAGAAGTACCACACATACATATCATATCGAAGCCCTGAAAGAAAGAGAATCTTTATTAGATCATTAAATTGTGTGAAAAATAAAGAAGATGTTATTATTCAGTGTATTTTTCTGTGACTTGTGTCAAATGAAATTAGAGCAAGAAATAAAATAATGTTTTCATTTATCATTATTTAAAATGGATTTTCATTCATTGAAAGCTTTCACATTCGATTATTGAAGAAACTCTGTGGTTAGACATAATTATTAAACTCAAAAAAAATTAAACAACGTATTTATATAAATTTTCACACGAAGCAAACACATTGTGGTGAGACATATTATCTTTAAATAAAATAACTATAACATAAAACTTGAAACTCATGCAATTAGGTAAACTTTTAGCTAGTGAATATTTTTGAGTTTGCTCAAATCTTTCAGAACGGTATTACTGGATTTCTTGTCACAGAGACATCATTAATCAACTAATGTATATTATGGATGTCTCACAGAGACGAAACTGTATTTTATTATTATTATGGGAAAGTAGGTATAGAAGTAATTTATGGTGTATATCGGACTTACGACCGATAGTATGGTAGGCTTAATTGATCACTTTACACATATCGTGGTGGAAATGGCGAACGTTACATATGTGTAAAGTGATCACTTGAGCCTACCATACGATCGCTCATAAGTCCGATATACACCATAAATGACTTCTGTACCTACTTTCCCATAATAATAATAAAATACAGTATCGTCTCTGTGAGACATCCATAATATACATTAATTGATTTTAGTTACTGTCTCACAAAGATTGTTAATATATTACTAAAAAATAATAATGTAATACTGTCTAATCTGCAATAATTCGATTTTTGTTTTACTATCTTAAACTCAAAATATAGAGTAAATCTTATTTACTCTATATTTTCGCACAGTGTTAAAAACAAAGTTGAATTTTCATTTTAAGAAAATCAGATTTAATGGAGAATTAGAGGTAGATTGAATGCAGTGGAGATGAGGTCCCTTAGACGTATGTGTGGTAAATCCATGTATGATAGAGTAAAGAATGAAGATATTACGAATGAATGTAAAGCTGATCGTAGCATAATACAGAGAATAAAAATAGGGTCGCTCAGGTGTTTTGGGCATGTTGAGCGAATGAATGAGGAAAAAATGGTAAGAAAGATATATGACGCAAGTGTTGACGGTGCCAGAAAGAGAGAGACGTGGCATGACCAGATTAACCAGATACTGGAAGATGGTCCTGTCAGAAGACTGAACAACCGTCGAGCTTGCATGCGAAGATGTATGAATGTAGACGAAGCGAAAGTTGTATGTCAGGACAGAAGAGTATGGCGCTCTATCCTCTCTGCCTACCCCCGCGGGGAAACGCGTGATGGTAAGTAAGTAAGTAAGATTTAATGGATGAAAAAAAAATTTTAATTTTATCCGATAAACCTCATCACAGTCATTATCGTGAAATTTCGATATTAATTATTCTCGTCAATCCCTTTTCAGAGGGTGTCTGGTCTCAGGTGTTGCTTTGTGCACTCGGGATTTACGCCACGGAGCGTGTTCAATGGGCTTGGCTTGAATCAACGTTGTGATTCGTGTTTATTCTGCACCGGGCTGCCGAATATTGCTGGTCCCATTTGTCGTTGCGACCGGATTCACCTCATGCGGCTGATGAAAATCCACAACTTCCAGGGTAGGCGTGCGCGGTGCGGCATTAGCTGGCGCTTTGTGAGTTTGTTACAACATTTGCGCTCCTCGCATTTGATGTTTCATCTTCTTATGTGTACGTGTCGTGGCTACAAATTGACTATTCAATGTACAAAGACTTAAATTAAATTTCTTCTTCAAATATAGCAAATTCATTTTGTGGTAACATAATTATAATTGATATAAATTAAATTATAAATAATCAGGTCCTTTTTGCAAATAGTTATCTTTTAAATTTATTTTCATGTTAAGTAGGTACTTTATATTATCATTTTCCATATATAACTTTTTAATATTTTGGTCTATACTTCGATTTTTAAATATTATTTTTGTTATCCTGACGAAGAAGCCATTAGCTTCGAAACATGTTGAATTTTTTTCAATAAATAAGTGGTTTTAACAAAGTTAATTTATATCAATTACTTAAATTAAACTTAACGCTATTCTTTAAATTACACTATTTCGAATATATGAACACTGTATTATCGCTGGGTAGCACTTATTTAACATTCCATCAAATTTTCGCTCGTAGTTTTATCGCAATTATTATATTTCACATATTAGATACTTCGTTTGATTATTCGCTTTGTTTATCGCAACGCAATTCATGATTGCACTGGGCGTCGTAACTCACGTACTTCGTCATGATCGTAGAACAATGACGGATGTGCAAAAAATTCCATATTGACTTCTTTGGAACGTTAAAAAGTGAAAAAAAATCCATCTAATGGTATATAAAAAGAGTATTTTTCCTCATCAATTTAACCATCGTAATACGAAGTCGGTATAACAACGGTTTTGATTTGCGATCGTAGAACAATGCAGCATGTGTAAAAATGTCGTTCTGTGCTGACTATATTTGAGGTTTGAAAGGAATCAACTTTAAACTAACTCAAGTTTCAAAGGAAAATCTTTTGTAGTTATCGAGCTATGACATAAAGTGTCTTTATGTAAATAAAACTTCAAACTGCTCTCCTGCAAACTTGACAAAGATCACATGCGTCGTTATTCTACGATTATGACGACTTCGCGGCCGATTCCGCACTGAACGATCTGTCAAACGTGACAACTCTATGCGGCGGACTAGATCAGTGGTATTTATACCCAAAAACTGGATTATCGAACCTCCTAGATTTTCTAGTGTATAGGAGAAGTTTTTCGTCGCTACCAGGCTTTTCCAGGCATTCCTCGAATGATGTAGCTAATTCCAGAGGGTGATAGTGTTTTTCAGAATGTAGTGGAAGGTTCTTGAGGTTTAGAAGTTATTGTCGTCATTGATATATTACGAGGGATTCAGTACTTAATCTCTTTTGCCATTTTGTTACAATATTAACATGTTTCCGGACCAATGGTCATTTCGTTAGCATACAATGTATACTTACAAATTAAAAATCAAAATATAGACAGTAAAAATATTTTAAAAAATATATATGACTAATATATATGACTAATAATATATGACTAATAATACTTACATGAAGTAAATATTTAAAGATTTTTAATCAAATACTCGATAAAACAACATTTTAATATATGTTTGCCTTTGTCAAAATTCATTCATTCAAACTTATTTTGAAATTGTGATATATTATAAAGTCTCACAGAGACGAAACTATTTATATGAGAAACATGTTTGGAAGTCTTTTTATGGGATAGCCCAGGGCTTACCACCTGTATGAGCTGGCTTGAGTGATCACTCTACACAATGCAACGTTCACCAATTCCAGAAGAACATCCACACATTATCAAAAATTTTAAAGTTGTATATGTGTTCTAAATCTTAAAACCTTTCGTTTATTTGAAGGAACTACGCTAGACATTTGTAGTCTTTTTTTCATGAACTAGGTACTATATAGGTACATAGATTTTGCAACTGATAATGATACCTCTATATTTAAAAGTGAATTATTAATCTTTATTCTTTTTTATTTAAAAATATTCAATTATAATTGACATAACTGTTTAATTAAGAGGATTTTTATAAATAATTTTCTTAAGTAATTTTCTTAATTTTCTTATACCACCCCGGAAAAATAAAAATTACAAGGAAATTGGGTGATTTTTTAATAGAAGGCGATTATTTTTATTAAGATAGATATTAAACTATTTATTTTTCGAATTTCTTTAAAAACGAAATGAATTTATTTATTTATTTATTGACATTAACGGACATAGTCCATTAAAGTATAATACATCAGAATAAAAGTTATAGCAACTTAAAACAAAAGCAAGGACAAATGAAATGTACTAACAAGATGAAGACAAGCTCTGGACTATCTAATCAGAGATTGTTTGAATCTGGACGGACTTACACCGAAGAAGTCCAGATCCTGTCTTGAGTTTATAACGTAACCGTGACATGGGAGCATGGAATCCATAATTGGTTCCAAGATGGCTAAGGAACATCAGCTCATTATTTCTGAGTCTACAGGAAAGGATATTGAATTTTATTTGGCCCAGTAAGGAAGGCACATCAGTGTGGCCATTTAATATTTTTAAT
The DNA here is from genome assembly GCA_016648135.1 of Agrypnia vestita. Classification (NCBI taxonomy): domain Eukaryota; kingdom Metazoa; phylum Arthropoda; class Insecta; order Trichoptera; family Phryganeidae; genus Agrypnia; species Agrypnia vestita. The sequence goes on along the minus strand of JADDOH010011486.1, from coordinate 46,073 downwards.
ATGGTGATTAAGTCAGTGTTTTCTCTACGTTTTTGGAGGTTATAAATTTTTAACATTGACTCAATTTGACTGTACGAGTAGTCTCCTCTATCCAAGCCCATCATCCATGCAACTTTTCTTAAGAAACGATGTTGCACGGATTCGGTGTGACTTTCTTGGTTTATATAGAAGGGAGACCAAATCACAGAGGCATATTCTAATATAGGACGGACAAGGGAACAGTAAAGAGTTTTGATAGTGTAAATATTTATGAAATCAGAAGACATTCTGTTGACAAGTGTTAGAGTTTTAAGAATTTATTTACTACCCAATCCATTTATTCATTAAATGTAAATTTGTAGTCTAGAATAACTCCGAGGTCCTTAATATTGGCCAAGCTATGTCTTTTTCTATAGAAATTCTGCTCCATTACTGACTTATAACTTTTCGCGGTACACGTTTGTGCAAGACAAAAAAGAAGAATTACTTATTTGGAAATTAAATCTACCCATACAATGAATCAATTTAATATTGAAGGAATCATGTTGTCACAAATGAATATTGCATTGTCGTAGGAAATTCACAAATAATAAACGTTTCAGAGCTCTAACCAGTCGGAAAGCTGTTGATATTTCGATTTTTAAATTTTCAGACAGTCAAGCTAAATTACATCTAGTAATAAATTATAATTTTGCATTTTAATAACTTTCGTTTTTCTTTTTTGCAGCAAACATCGAAGAAATCAAAGTTACGGCGCTCGTGGGAGGCGTGGCCGAGCTGCCGTGCGACATTTCCCCTGGCAACGTGGAGGTCTCGGATTCCAATCCCTCCTCGGTCCTGCTGGTGGTGTGGTACAAGGACGACGCTCCCGTATACAGGTACCGCTCGTTCAACACGTGTAATTAAAGCTCGATTTCTGCTCGCCTGGCAATATGTATTCGCGTTATTAGCTTCCAGGTAATTGTGTATCCAATTAACGAGATTAATGTCAATAATCTAATTTTATGGGGTGTTGGCTTTAATCAGCGTACCTGCTCAGGTGAATGAGCATTCCTCTCTGAGATTCCAATCGAATCGGCAGCTCGTGAATTACGAATTTCATTATTATTCATATCACGTTACGTTGCCGAAGACAATCTGGGAATGTATAGATATTCAATTGAGATAAATTTCTATGTAGAATGTATGCATCTCACGGTATTCATACGTAAATTAGCACTTCAATGAAAATTACTTAAAGTAATGTTACTTCTCAGTTAATTAAAGTAATGTAAATATTTAGGTCATTTGCTTAGAGTGAAAAAGTGTGATCTTTTGCATTTGAAAATTAAGGGCAGCATTGAGGGCAAAAAAGCAGATCTCATAGTTCCGTAATATACGAGATTGGACAGGAATATAAGAGCGGTGGAAGAGCTGTTTCGAGCAGCTAAAGATAAGAAGATCTACTCTCAAGTAATAGTCAAGTTGGGAGGACCTGACAAGACATTAGGAGAAGTAGAAGAATAATATTATTTCATTTAATTAATTAATATTAATTTAAAAAAAACTTTGTTTAAACCACTATTCATTTATAAATCAACACGCTTCGAGGCCAATGAATACGATGTATACTAAAATTAAAAGGCTTGTATTGAATTGGTCAGTATTTATTTAATGGTCAGTTTTTTAATTAAGCAGTCAGTGTATTAAATGAATGGTGAGTAAATTAAGTAAATGATCAGTATATTCTTATCATTAATTTAATATACTATCATATAAAACTGACCAAATGACAATCGATTAGAATATTTTGACCATTTAATTAGTCCTCAAATTAAAATTGGAAGTTTAATAAGTAAAATAGTTGGAAGTAAATGTATTAACAAAAAAATTAAAAAATATATCAAGCAAAATTTTCAGTGGGTTGAACAACAATTTTTTACAGATGTGGACTAACTCCAGTAATTGTGTGTTCTATAAAAGTAGTTAAAAGTAAAAACAATAATTGTCTAGTGTAAATGTTAAATAATTAATTAATAATTTCATATATACATTACAGAAAATATTGCTTAATAGTCTACTTTATACCTTATATTTTAACGTTTCACCTTCATATTTTGTTGTTACTATATTATCCGTTATCTGCCGAAATCCCCCGAACTCAAATGTCGTAATACATCAAGTTTGAAACCATAGCAAGTCTGGCGGTCGCTGGCTCGTACTCTATAAATATGTACAGATGGATCTTTTTGTCAAAAATGTGGTTTTCTGAGCTCCTTACCTACCCACATGGGGACAATAATAATTCAACGATTATAGTTAGAAAAAAATAATCATGTAAATATATGTAATATTCCGGTTATGCTCGTAGCATTTCAAGTACCGATCTTCAACAAAAATTGCTTGAGGCATGTTACACCGTACCGTTCATGTCTCCGGGTGGAATTTTCTAGCAAAGGAAGGTGGAAAAGACAGAAGAATCGCTGCTACTTGTGCTTTTTTACGTCCTCTTTATAGTGCGGTGATAAAGAAATTCGAGTAAAGTATCGAGGCCAAACTGACTGTTTTAAAACTGTACACAGGTTCAATTGAATATATTATCACGTAGTTTCCACTGTGGGATTCGAAAAAATATTTTGGTAATCGAAAAATGTTATTCCAAATCAGTTAACAGCACTCTTGTACAGGGTGTCCCATATCTCGACGTCATGCCGAAATCGGATAATAGGCCAAGTCATAATAGTTATCAGAAAAATATTTTAAAAAATCTTAGTCATGTGTTTTAAAAATTATAAGTATTTAAAAAAAACAAAAAAATCTACATCCTGTTGCTACAAATCTTTATTTTTCTTCATTTATTATTATTATGTAATCCTGAATAATGCTTCTGTAAACTTCTATCTAAAATTCAAAACCAACTGCTCCAGCTTGGAAGAAAATGTCACTTTTTGACCAAACCAAGTATTCTAAATCAATACTTTGTCCAGTTTTAAGTGACTGTTTATTTTATTTTTTAAAAATTTTTTTGATATCTATTATGACTTGGTTTTCAAGGAGAACGTCTTTTAGATTTTCAGGAGATTCTTTATTAGATTTTTTATCTTTCTTCTTCTTTTTAGATACGGATATATTTATCGCGGAAGCGCTTTCTACATCTAAAGTATCGGAAGTCGTAGAAGGATAAATTTCAGCATCTTTGACTATATCTATAATTTCGGATTTAGCAATATCTGTTTGCATATCTGAAGATTCTGGAATTGACTGTATCTTAGAAGTGGAAATACCTTCGTCTGTAATGTCTGGAGTAAAATATTAAAATTGCAAATAGATTATCACCCGATTTCGGCTTGACGTCGAGATACGGGATACCCTGTATATCAGAACTCCATATTTTGCGCCAGATAATTATCACTCAAAACACATCGCTGGCTGATCGCAGTTTTAACTTGGATTTCCCTAACCGCCCGGTGGGGATTTATGTATAGCTGCCTCCCCATGCCTATGTCTAGAGTCATAGAGCTCGAAACCCTTCCGAAAGCCCCTGATTGCTCACCTCGTGATCCAAAGGTCGCAGATTCGAAACTCACTCCAGACAAGCAAGTTAGTCCTATTTTCATAGCACAAGCATTTAGCTTAATTTGAAAATACTAAGAATATTGATGTGACACGAATTCCGTGTTCGCATCTCTATTTAAAAAAAATATGGATGCTTATGAAAAGATTGAAACCAAAAACCCAGGATGCTGAAACGAGTTATTTTAAGGGAGTAACAGGAGTAAAATGGTTTTCTGAATGAAAAGTAGCGATTTAAGGAAAACTTTTGATTTTCAGTACTATTCTACATTTAGAAATATCTGCATTACGGCTGCTAGGACATGTCTTTCAAATGCCAACGACCGCTCCAGACATAGCTAGCACAAACGACGACAGTGACTATATTTCACAATTTTCGAAATGACAGTCTAAAATAATTTTTTTTGGGCTGCAAATAATGACGCTGCAAATTTTTAATTTGCAGCGTCATTTCAAGATGATTAGTGAAAAATATTAAAAATTAATTAAGAATATTCGACTTATTTCAATACCGCTGTATAAACAAACGTGCACTTATCCATTAAATGAATATGAAAAATATATATCTAACAGGGGCTTGACTATAGCCTTGAAATGAGGAATACATAAAATATATTTATTACTAGCGATAACCGTAAAAAATATTGGTTATTTTTATTAATAACTTTAACACTTTATATTTTATTTAAAACCCCTTGCCTGTTTAAGAGTGTTTATAATCTAATGCAGAAAATGATATCTTTTGTCTAAAATGAAAAACCAGAAAAAAAAGATTGAAATAATTGATCGACAGATGATTAGGAATATTGTTATTTGATTGATTACATTTTTTGCGATTCAAAGTTAGACAGGCATTTTAGTCCATTGGCCAAAGTTACAATGTGATGAATTGACTTTATTTTAAACTACAAAACTAATACTACGTGTCCATTTTTCGAAATTCACCGTTTGATAGATTTTTTAAACAAGTCGATTTCCAAGCGGAGAACATTCAAGTTTTATAGAACATAGAACTACAGTTCTGTCAAACCAAGGCTAACAACATCACCTATCAGCATTCTATCCGTATTCTGTTCCTGACTTTGAAACTTTTTAACTTTGAAAACTTCGGACACATCTCGAAAATTTTGAAAAACTGTGGTCATTGGCAAAGTGGAAGGCAAAAGAAGCAATGGCCGTTCGCCGATGCGCTGAACTTATCAAATAACCCTTACCTCTGGAACTTCGGCTGCGTGTAGCCGTAAGCTCTTGATGAGAAGATAAAAATGGTGTGACGTCACCTAGTCTGCTGAGAGATTCAATCTACAATCTAAAGCAATGACGTCTAGACGTCTAAGACGAAGAATTCCTTTTAAAATGGGAGAAGATTGAACCAATCATTTACAGCTGGGGCCACTTAAAGCTATATACAGGTTCACTTTTTCTTCTTCTTCTGCTTGTGTTAGGACCATGTCATGTTGTTTTTCGGTTCCTGATCTTGCGATATGAACGATCAGCTGTCCCTCCATCGTTTTGATGGTCTTCCTGGAGGTCAGCTGTCTGCAGGTATCTCGTTCTTCGCTAATCTTACCGCTCTTGCCAATTCCGCTCTGTCCATGTATCTACTTCTATTTTTTCCCCATCGTGCGCATTTTCGACATCGCAGATCTTCCGAATTTTGGAGTTACGGATATAGTTTTCATTTCGATGGTTCTTAAGAGGTTTTTCGTTCTCGTTTCGGCTCTTGTTTCAATACCATATATCACGATTGGTTTACTTTAATGCAGAGAATTCAGGCTGCCGAAAGAATTAAGGTCAGGAGTAACACAGGACAGGATCTAGAAGGTGATCGATCACGGAATCGTGGCTGTGGGAAGCAAATGAAACACTTAAATATTAATTACCGATTAATTAACTTAAACCACTTGACACGAGTTTTTTCGGAGCACCCATAATTCCATAATTCTAACACCACTTGTCATGCCAACCTGCAGACGATTGAGTAGGACCGATAAGAAAGCTTTCGCTCTTAGAACGGTTCTGGGTAAGCGGTGAGTACCATTCACTGTTTCTTAATTCACTTTACTTACTTTATTAATTACTTACTTTATTAATACACCAATATAATTCACGTAATTCGTACTATTTGTCACTCTTGAATACTTCAAAAATACGCAGGTAGGTACTTTTATATTTCACTTCACTCTTATCTATCTCTTATTTACAGTTAAACACACACAGGTTCGCCTTTCCATGGTCACTTCTCGCTTGTCAAAATAACTCTAACTGTGCAGCGGCCTGTAATCTCTTATTTATACAATTTCGGTTCACGAAACTTTGAGAATGATCGACTGGTTTCTCCACATTTCTAGTAATTTCATTTATTTATTTTTATTTTTTTCTTTTCTTTACTTATATACATTGATAAGGTTTGATTTTACCATGCTTGTCTCACTAGCGAGCTCTGTGTTGAGACAGGCAGGATTATGGTTTCTTTCGAATAGAATAATAATAGAATAGTTAATTCTAAATTCATATAGTATATTTGAAAGACTTTGATAATGTTTAATTACTATTGCTTCAGACTCTGGTGACAATATGATATACAATGTTATCTAAAAGAAATCGGCTACATTCAAATATTATCAACTAGAACGAAGGTTGATGTATTATCGCATTCATCTCTATATCGATCTATCTAATATCTAATGATCATATTGAACTCAATTTTATATTAAGAATCAATACGTACTATTTACTAATTTTGAAATAATAAAATATAATATATGGAGTATTTAAAAATCACTTACCCCACAGTTTGGATATCACTCTTTTAATAATCTATGAAACTGCAGTAACGAAATGTTGAAAGAGACAATGTAAAGTGCAACGCGACTTCACGAAACTGAAGAGAACACTTAAAAGTTTTTATCGGAAGACATAATAGCCGCCAAGGGATGAATATTAATGAACAGAATATAGTAAGGATAACCAGTAATTTTTTCGATCGAATTCCCAACGCACTTGCGCGTGTTTTATTATGCCGAAAAAAATTCCAAACAACGAAATACTCAACGATCCTGTTTTCTACAAATATCTTAGTATAAAATAATATTATATAATAATTTTAACGTTTCATATGATACGTTAAAAAGTGTGAAATAATTTACCGGAAATACCAGTACCTAGAAATTTAATTTTTCAAAATTTTCCTGTATGACTGTCATTTTTGGCTATTTTAAATTATACTGAAAAACGATAACAATTTTTACTTTCACCATTTGTTATTTATAACAATTAGAACATTTTCGATGCTGACGCTTCATCGTCAGTGATATTACTAATACTAAACTGAAGACTAAAGGACGACGCAAGGAGTGGGGGGGAGATAAGGTCAGATGGGTATAGGGGCGTGGTCAGTAAGCGCAGAATAGGGGACATAATAGACGGTGAATATAAATTACATTTTTAATACAATTAATCACTAAGCTTTCTACGATTTAAATTTAAACTTAGAAATTTATTTACGTTAATTCAGTAAATTGATTTACCGAAAACCGTTAAGGCATGCTCTTCTCCAGACCAAGCAGGGGCAAACAGCACATATATATATTATATATAATATATATATATAATATATATATATATATATAAATTTATTTGGTAAATGTACAAACTTATAATATAATTAATACACATTTATATTACACGCTTTTAAATGAGAATTTATTCTCGTGTTTAAAAGTGGGGGCATTTTCATATATGTATATATGTATCAATTGTTAATGTAATCGTTATTGTAAGACATTAGATTAAATAAGTAAGGTATAGACAAAGAAACACTAGATAAAGTATAAAAATTAAGACATTAAATTAAGTAAGTAGGATATAAACAATACAAGAAGACAAAAATGTAAGACATTAGATTAAATAAATAAGATATACACAAGGAAACGTTAAATCAAGTTCTAAAAATTAATAATTAAGAAGGTATTTTAATAACTTTTAAAAGTATGTATATATTGATTGTTTTTCGGGTTTTTACCGGTCAACTAAAGTAGCAAAGCAAGACAAGAGATGAAGATAATAATGATGAGCTGCTACTTACTGCTACTGCTAATTCTTATGATTACTTAAATATTCCAGGTTATTTTATATTGTTTTAGAAAAAACTTAATTATTAACATTTCATGGACACAATTCTCTGGATTATTCTCTTTATGGTTTCCAGACGGCCTCATTTCACCATTGCAGTACCAACAATTGCCAGCCACGTCGAGCTGACTGGATTGTTTTTCCTTTGTTTGTGATTTTCCCTGATTCGCCCCATTCGATTCTTCCAATGATTAACCTAGTTCCAGCTCATCCAGCAGTACCTTCCAAAGTTGGCTATACTGTGAATGGTAAAATAAAATGGAACATTCTCACACACCAACATTTAAAAACTGTATTGCGTTACCCAGAAGTCGTGATCGTAAAAATTGTTACTGAAAATTTATTCATAAAAATTTCATAAGAGTATAAAAGAATAATGGGCATTTTATTATGAAAACCATCTCATGTATGCTATGTTACAATGTTGCAATGATGTAATATGTTACGGCTTGAAAATAATGGGAGTGTAGCATGTAAAATACGTTATCTTTTCCACAAATTGTAATGTTGTTACTTTATACCTGAGACACCACGAAAAACCTGCGCAGAACAAAGTCGCGCCGACAAAGCCGCGCAAAACAATCCCCACAATGCCGCGTCGACATTGCCGCGTGAAACATAATAATAAAATTTAATTAAATGAAAAAAATTGTTTTTTTTTATTTTATTTATTTTATCTATCTATTTTATCTTATCCAACGAGACCATCTTCTAGAATATGGTTAATCTGGTCATGCCACGTCTTCCGCGGTCGCCCTCTCTTTTTCACGCCGTCTATACATGCGTTATATATAATTATTTATTCGCTCGTCTTTTATTCAAAACATTGATTTCGCGTTCTAGTTTCTCGATATTTTTAGAAGTGAAGCCTGGATCTGGCAGAAGTGGAACGAAAATAGACTGAATGCAATGGAGATGAGATCCCTTAGACGTTTGTGTGCCAAATCCACTTATGATAGAGTTAAAAATGAAGATATTATAAATTAATGTCAAGTTGATCTTAGCATAATTAAAAGAATTAAAAAGGGTCGCTCAGATGGTTTGTGCATGTCGAGCGAATAAATGAGGAAAGAATGATAAGAAAGATATATAATGCAAGTGATGGCGCCAGAAAGAGAGGGCGACCGCGGAAGACGTGGCATAACCAGATCAACCAGATACTGGAAGATGGTCCCGTTAGAAGCCTAAACAAACGGTGAGCTTACATGCGAAGACGTATGAATGTGGATGAGGCGAGAGTTGTATGTCAGGACAGGAGAGTGTGGCGCCATATCCTCGTGATGGTAAGTAAGTCTTCATATTTTATATTCGTGTGAACCGTTCGAGAGACTTCGATAATATGCAGTTAGACTCTCGTGATACGGTATATGAAATGTGGCTCGAAACACCGGTCAATAGATCACTAGGTGAGAGTCTTAACCATTAGACCATCAGCCTACTTATTTGTTTAAAAGTCATCATATTGATGTTATTCTGTACAGGTTTCGAAGATACATATCCGCCGATATATATCATGATATATATCACGATATTTATAGCTTGATTTTTATCTTTAATATATATCCAAAAAACTGTCTGCGGTCTCTAATAGATGGCGCTAATTGTAATTTAAAAAATGATTGTTAATTTTAATATCTGCGATCGTTACTAGATGGCGCTAGATGTATTTTTAAAAGTGCTACGGTTGTTTCTTAGTTTATTTTGTTTCATATAATCCATTTTTTATTTCACACAAAGAAACAAATACTCATAACACTACATTAGAAAGAACAACTTTTAAAACTTATATATAATAATTGCATATATTAGCTTTTTTCAGTATGCAATTCATTTATTTAATAAATAAAAATTCATGTACAGTATAAATTTCCTAATTATTTCGATTGTACCAAACGACGTGTGCAAAAAAGGAGAAAAAAGTTTGGATTTATATCCAATTTTCAATATACCTATGTCGGATATATATAAAAAAATCCGATTTTTTTATTTTTTATATAAAAAACGGATTTTTTCAAACCCTGATTCTGTATTGTGTATTGATCTGATCCGAATATATCTATTTATTCTCAATATTATTCTTACAGCTTTATTTTGCAGTACCACTAATTTTTATATTTCTGAGCGCTTGCCAAAAATACAGTAGGTACTAATGCAATTATGAGGCATGGTTATATTTTATATTATCATTTAATGAAGATGATGGTGATTATAATTTTACATATTGCTTGGCACTTCCGCAATTCTAACCATAGAATCCGCATGACGTCAATCCAACTGTCAGGGAATTGAATACCCTTATTACTAGGAAATACAGTCCCATCATCCCAAATTTCCGGGATCCAGAGATAAATATTTCGGAGTGCTAAAATTAAATCAAGACAACCAGATACACGTTGAAGTACATACATAGATACACTTTAAAACACGCCATGCTTTTCTATCGCTACGAGTAGGTATCTTACTCATAATAATAAAATTACTTCACATCTTCTTCTCCTTCTTCCTTAGCCTTTTTCCCTCTTCCATTTTTTCCACTCATCTCTGTTTCTCCCCCTTTGCATCCAGGTTCTTCCTGCTTGCTGGACAATGTCGTCAGACCACCTTTTGGGAGGTCTTCCGACGCTTCTATTTTTCGTCCAGGGCCTCCACTGTAGGATTCTGGGTGCCCATCTAGTTTCCTCCTGTCGAACCGTATGTCCAGCCCACTGCCATTTTAGTTTCGCAATACGGTCCATAATATCGGCAACTTTTGTTCGGCGTCTTATTTCTTCATTTCTGATTTTATCTAGAAGGCTCACGCCGAGCATCTGCCTTTCCATGGCCCGTTGTGTACATTTTAATTTGTGTATGCTTTTTTTCTGTTAGTGTTGCTATTTCTAAGCCATATGTCAACATCGGTAGGATACATGTATCGAACATTTTTCTTTTCATGCATACTGGGATTTCCTTATTTTCAAACAAGTATTTCAATTTACCAAAAGCTGCCCAGCCCAGACCTATTCTTTTTGGTAGTTCTGCTGTTTGGTTTTCTTTTCCTAGCTTTATCTTATGACCAAGGTACACATTCACATAACAATTATTATTTGTTACTCTAGCACTATTATTTCATATTAAAATCTTGTTGAAAGATAGTACTTAGTTTAATACGAATATCCTAAACATACATTTTAGGATATTTCGTACATGAAAAGTTTGAGCTATTCCGGGCCACAGTAAATAGAGTAATGACAGCCAACATGATTATTTTTGACTTCCATTGAATGGATAGATCAGAAGAAGGAAAAGATCCGTTTGATCCTTGCTCCCATACTTGGACCTGGTCTGGTCTGCAAGACCAGAACGATTGCCTGACCTTTAACAATCGTCTAACATAACTGGAGGAGTATACTTCGCATTGATCATCATGCGCGATGATTATCTTGAAGCCAATCGCCTGTGCAAAACGTGAGACCAAATTCACTTACTTGAAATGAAAGATGCTTCCTCGCTCAAACCTTTATTGATTCTGAAATCATATACGAATCCTCACATAAATTATCCACTTTACTCTGATACTTATGTGGACGACATCCGGTAGATGTCATTCTCAGAACAAAACGTAAATTACGAACTGACAATCAAAATTATTTGAACGCTATGCGCTAGATAACCTTTGACACTATCCTCTCTGTAGAGACGTGCAGTGGAAACATTGCAGTATGACTTTTACGTAACCATATATTTTGAAAAAAAAACGAAATAAAATATATATCCCTATCACAATTTTTATCATAGTATTCATATTTTCACATATTCTGTCAGATAAATTTTTAATTTCTTTTTTCAATGCTTTAAAAAGTCATGCTTCAATGTTCTCACTGCGCCCGCCTCTGCCCGTCGCTGGGTTTTTTATAAATGTATCATTAATCAATGGATGAATATTTTCGAACTACGAATTCCCGAAATGCAATTACAGGCTCGAGTTCGGCGCTCGGGTCAAAAAATATTTACGATTTTCGTAAAACGAAAATGTATTTTGGTTCCATTTAAAAATAGCCGATAAAACGGCACGAGCGACGTTGTTACATTAATACTATTACAAGTACACTTTTCGCGATTTATATTAAAATAAATGATTTCCGTAGCGCCACCGCGGTCGTCAAAATTAAGGCGGCAATATGCGGGCGTAACGGGGTTAAATAATAAATGTTCAAAAAATATCATTTTTACGAATCTCATATTCTCCGCGTAGCCGGCGATCATTAATTTATACCAAACGAGGACGGAATGAAAAATGTCAACCATTTTTCATCGGCGCCGGCGGGAAAAAAAATAAAAAAGTGCAATGTCTCAGCCGGGCGATTTTCTCAATTTGTTTTTCCAAACGGGAGAAATTAATGGTTATGGAAGAGGCCCGAGACCCGCTCAATATCAGCCTTCACTGAACTTCGGGCTAGATTGCGACAATACACTTTTCGTATTAACTTCTGAGGAAAGCTTTTAGGGCGGTATCTTAAAGTATTACCGATCCAAACTTACTTTGGCCGGGAGATAAGCTCACCTCCTCTGACCCTTTACTGCCGTGACATTTTTCCACGGCACATTAAATTTAACTCTTAATCAACACTAACCACTTCTTTGAAACTTATCGGGCCGTTAATATAAACGTAGTTTTCAAAAAAAAAACTCTTTCGATAAAAATAAAATACCGTTTTTATTGGCCGGAGAGGAATTAGTTAGAAAGTAGTTCTACGTAAGTGCGAGTATAGAAACATAATAAAGTTTACAACTCTTCTCTTCATAAAAAATAATGAAAAATTACGTAACTATGAGTAAAATACTCTTTTTTTTTAATTATTACTATGTATAAATGCATAATCATAATTATATGTATTAATGCATAGTAGATAACAGGCTATTTAGCCGTGTATATCAAATAAATTTTAAAAAGTCATATTAAAAAAAAAAAATTTCAGGGTAACCAAGTTGAGTGTGCAAAACTTGATCTGCCATGCATTGCAGGTATGCAAAATAGAGAGAAACTACATGTAATCGAAGGCTTCTGGACATTTTCTAATATTTTAGAAACATCTGAAAAACAATCAAGTACGCGAGTGTATACCAGAAGATTCGAGAAAAAATTATAAATTGCGTTACGCCCACGTTGACATGTCAGTCATGTTTTGACAGCACGAAAGTCATAAAACCAGTTGAAAAATATAGTGTTCGCTCTTTGCCTGTTTCTAGGCACCATTCGCGCAACGAATTTGGTATTTGAAGTCACGACCCCTCCTGTCTACTCCCTTCATTCGTCCTACATTTCAAGCTGTCGAGAGAATGTCGAAATCTATCGTCGAGCAGTATTATTTTGTCTCAATTACCTATGGAATTGGCTCGAAATAACCTTTCGAAAGTAGTGTTTTCGATCATCGCAGTGAAATCAAAGAAGAAGGAATACTCTTGTGTAGTGAGTTTCGGCATTTCATCCATTTTATCATTGTTTTTTTTCCTACCAAAATTACAGTCCACATTCGTATCGCATTCACCCCCTTCCAGACATCCTTTCCTTATTCCCGCAAATCACCTCTCCGTTTCCTGGCAATTCGCGTCGGGAACAGATAGTGAGCTGTGAATTCATGTGATAGACAACGACGTGTAAAACGTTACTAGACGAGTGGAACTTTCTTGCAACCTATATTAGTACAAATTATGAGTAGTAGTGATACAGCTAAAGATCGAGTCCAATGGCTTTATAACCAACTAGCTTACCCGCATAACTTCGCACGCATAGATTTTGAGTAACTTTTAGCCATATTTGATCAATTTGTATATCCACCTAACCATATACATAGATATATGTCGTCGCGGAATAGTATTTAAATATCTCATACCGTTAAGCGTTCGTAAAAAATGCATCGCTCGACCATTATTTCGTCGACTTTAGTTATAAAATTACGTGACGGGGCTTTTCGTGACTTTAGTTATAAAGTCACGAAAAGCCCCTTTATTTTAACGGGATAATACAGTTATTAATTATTAATAATTAATACAGTTTATTTTTACCTTGAAAGTCCATTCAAAATATTTGTGCAAAAATGTTTGAAATCGGATGAGTAGTTTCGGAGATTACCTTTTACATCCAAATTTAAAATCTTACAAGCTTTATCTCTTTATATATTAAGTATAGATTAACGTTTTAATTGTAAATAAGAGTTTTATTTGGATCCTACCGCAACGAAACCGTGATAATAATACACAAAATTGTATGCATGTGAAACAGAAGAAAAAGATAAAAATAAATAGAGGAAGAGAAAATAATTAGATTAAAAGAAGAAGAGAATGAAGACATTGTTTATAAATTATTTTTTTACACGTCATTTCTAATTTTTCAACAATACGTAGTGTCACGATAAAACTATCTTTAGAAGTAATTAATCACCTGTTGATTAATTGACCTTATACGTAGGTTGAAAATTGAATTTATAGTAAAGATGAAGAATATATAAGTAATTCTATTCCCTTTGCGTTGGCGCTTATTGAGGAAAATTGGCCGGACCTTAATTTACTTATATTTCAAGGTTTTTATTCGTAACTAAAAGTAGCCTGTCAATAATTTTCGGAAAATCGTTCACGAAGTAATACTCTTATAAGCTTTATTCTTTTTATAAATCAACTAAAATAGAATGCCAAAATAATTTTCTTTAGTCGCACAATTTTACGTGCTAATAACTGTCAACATGAGGATGAGCAGATGAACGAAAATAAGAAAAATTAATTGCTGAACTGCATTCTTTCTGTAATATTAATTAAATACCACATTTTTTCAATTACTGACCATTACGCCGCTTGGATAGAGAGGATAGTTTGCCACAGTCTTCTGTCTTAGCACACCACTTTTGCCTCATCTACTTTCATACATCGTATCATGTACATACATCGGTTTTTAAGATGCCGTCCATATTTGGTTCATCTGACCAATCTGACCATGATTGGTCTTTCACGGACGTCTCTGTTGTCATTGCCTTCAATACTGGTCTCATATATTTTCTTTACTAGTTTTCATAACAATTGTATTTATTTTTTTTTAATAAAGATTGTTTTAAGTATACTAATAACAATTTTATCGCATTATCGAAATGACTCTAGATTCGCTTTTTAACATACAAGAGCGCTTTGTAAAATAGATACACGTATTTTAATGGCAATTTATTATTTAGTCGTAAACGTGTCACTTATTAACTTACAACAGGCTCTTGTAGTCCAGTGGGCACGACACTGGTTTCTCACATCAAGGATTCCGGGTTCGATTCCCGTATAGGTCACAATTAATCTATATTATTTACACAACCGAGATCCATGTCTCAAAATTCAGAATGGATGTACTGAATTGGCACACCATAAGGCGTAATATGCAATGCAAATGCAATTAATATAAAACTAGCTATAACTCGTCAAAAATTACGTAGTTTTATTATATATTTTGGTTACCAGTTAAGGCTGTGAGGACAGCGCTATCCAGAGTAGCTTAGCGCCTTGATAACGTTACTGATGGATATTATTAAACAGAGAATGCTTTTTTTGCTTCCTATACCTCATTATTATATTATACCTCATGATTATTTAGCCATGTGGTAACATTATAGATATTATTACGTAGAGAATTATGCTTTTTTCTGTATCTCATTTTGTACACCTAATCATTATTTTTACCACCTGGTAGCGTTATTGTCGGAAATTGTTGCATATAATTAAATGTTGTGATTAATGATTAATACAAAGTTAATATGCGATATAATAACGGATGCACTTATGAGTTTTCATTTTCTTTTTTTTTTAATTTATTTAATATAAGATACAGTTTATTACATTTTATTTTATTCTAGTTTATTAAAATCTGTAATTAAGACATAAGTTTTATTCGCTGTACCTCTCCAAAAAGAGACTAACTCTACGATAAGAGAATGAAAAAAAAATGTAATTCACAGTTTTTTTATTAAAAAGTTTATGTTTTTATTTTACTTATTAAAAAATTTTAAATCGTAGTAATTTAGTAAACGGAATGTGGTCAGGTAGATAGTAAGTTCTGGGTGGAAATTCGAAATTATTTTTATCGAGGATTAAAAATCTTACATCACTAAGAAATTAAAATATAACTTTAATTTACCCACTGGCGCTTTTCAAAAGGTTCATTAGGTTCGAAAAAATATCAACAGTCATGAAGCACGTCAAGCAAGCAAGCACAACAGTCAAGAGATGAATATTTCTTCTCTTGCATTCGTGTTCGTGTATTTATACGAGCTAAGACTGTAATAAACTTAAATTTATAAAAAGGAAATGTGTCACTTATAAATAGGTGCCATTCCCTGCTTCCCGCTGTGAGATATCGTTCATGCAGCACTCCAAGCTTCGAGAACTATAAGTCTACAGAGCACTGAAATAAGTGCTGAAACTATTATATTTTACGCTGAAAGTATTTCTAGGGGAATATAATTTAACACCCCACAACCTACGTTCGAATAATATTATTTCAACTTAACATCAGAACGTTTAAATGACTTTTGCCACTGAAAACAAGAAAATCCTTTTAACTCAACTGGACTGCTTCAAATTATTGCAGACATCGGTCGAGTTAATTTGGTTCAACTGTAACTTAGTTCCGGAGCTTAAATGATTTGTAAAGTATGATAACTGGTTTTCTCTACATTTTTTTTAAAATGAAATCATATGGAACTGATGTTTATCGGCAATTTTATTATATTCATTTATTACGTAAACGCACAAAGGAATTAATAATAATATACACGATGTTGTATTACATCCCGAGTGTATGCGTGCATTATTGATTTACTAGCCCAGCATAATTATTTTTTTTTTATTATTTTATTTAAGGAAACAGACAGTACAATCAATACATGATGTGTTTATACATATTATCTTTATGTGATCAGTGAAGTTTCCTGGATTTAAAATAATGGAATAAAAAGTAAACTAAAACATAATAAAAATTACCCATAGGTGAAGAAAGTAACGAAGGGAAACAAATCAAATTTAATCAAAAAATTGATTTACATTGCTTAAAGTGCCAAAATGGAATTAAAAGTAAAATTAAACATAATAAAAAGTGAAATTATACATAATAAAAGAAAAGAAAAGAAAAAAAAACATTGAAGAAGAAATCAACGAAAAGATAATAATTGAAGTTAAATTAGAAATACGATTCATAAAGTCCCAAGAAAAAATTAAGGATGTAATAAAGATGGTTATGATACTGCATACAGCATTAAAGGGTGGGAAGAGGAAAGGAAAAGAAAAGGACATTATTAATGTGGAAAATAGTTATAAAATTGATATAAAATAAAAACATAACGAATTGTTTACTGTAGAAAAACAATTACCTTTTTAAAGTGTGTAACATTATTGCCGGGTGAGCTCTTTGATTTTTCAATTTAAAAAAATAAAACATTGTTTATAGTTCCTTTGATTGTTTTTAACGTCTAACGATTTCAATACCACTGTCTTTTCATCACGACGAACTTTCAATAAATATATGTTAAAATTAATTATTTCGGTTTATTCAAGGTTTTTTAGTTTTCGAATTTAATAATTATGTCCAACCATAAGTTTACCATTAAAAACTTTTTTAATTCAATCTAATCAGTGATAAATTCATATTTTTTTATGAAAAATTCAAATGGAGTGTTGAAGTGATGGTATAGTTTGTTGTTAGATGCTAGATTATCGACGACAGACATTTTCTGTTTTCCTTCTTTCTCATCCATATTTCTTATGCTCCTTATGTCCGAACAATCTAACCTCTTATACATAATTCTCTGTATTTTAAATATGATCAAGCCAATGTATATGGATAGAATATGAATAAAGTACTCAAACCGAAAAAATAGAATAGAATATGGATAAAATACCCAAACCAGCGGCGTAGCTTACACTTGGACAAATTTAACAATCGCAACAATTACCTACAGTAAAAGTTTTAAAATGTTAGTTACTAATGTATGTGTAGGTTTATGTTAAATTTAAATATAAAATAATTTTGTGGTACTACTAGTGTAAAACTTTGTTCGTCCAGATACATAAACCAGTTTTGTGATAGCAGTATAAGTAACAAATACGTATGTCTTACACCCACCCGACTCTAATCTTCCCCCCGCTCCTCACGTTGTCCTTTAGTGAAAAGTTTAGATAATATCGGTTGTATCTTATATTAGCTTTTTTTCAATTTTGTATCTAAATCCAGAAAAAATTAATATATAAATAGATTAACGAAAATAATTTTATAGTATACATTTATAATTTTTTAAGAAAAAAACTGAGAAAGTTTGTGATACGTACTTTTGATTAGAAATTTGATATACTGATATTTTCAAATGTATATATTGGGAAATATAAATGTTATTATATTACCTATTTTAAGAATTGAAAAATAAAAAATGTTTAAGAGGTGTGTTCTTGAAGTGATGGGGAAATGAGGAATTCCGCTGTACGTGCTTGCCCCGGGGGTCTGGTAATTTCTTGCTGCGCCACTGACTCGAACATAATTAAATAATATATTTTCAAAAAATCGATTTAACTATTCTTTCCACTTTTTAAGTCACATATCAATATTTTTCACGAGGCGCTCCGGTGCAAAATCACGAGCTGCCTTTCCAGTCGACTTAACTTCTGTAGAACTTTGGATAATCTTTAAAGTACCTAACTTATAGAGAATATAATAAATTCATTCGCTTTAATACAAGTCAAATAAAATCATTTGTTGAAAAACTCTGGTTCAAATTTCAGTAAGGTTTTAACCATCTTATTTGACTTGTGTTAAAGAGATTTTTTTGAAGTGAAAACTTCTATAGGCGCGTTGGGCGACTTTTGGATTGGTAAAGTCTTATGAGATCCCGTCACCGACGTGCTAATGTTATCAGTGTATCTGTTGCTATAGCAACGATCTAAAACTCAGCACTAAAACGACGATCGAGATAATCATTTAAACGTACAATATAAAAATAGAAATTTTTGAATATAAAGATAATTTTTTATACTTAGATGCATACATCATATTGTTATAGGATAATGAAACCATTTCTTTTTTTTTTTATTATTCTTAAAATAGGTAATATAATACATTTATATTTCCTAATATATACATTGTAAAATATCGGTATATCAAATTTCTAATCAAAAGTACGTATCACAAACTTTCTTATTTTTTTCTTTAAAATTTTCATATTTTTTTCGTCTCTAATATCCTCTGGCAGACTCACATATAACTTCATCCCACTGTACGTCACAGAAGTTTGCGATCTTTTTTTCTTTCTGAATGGCAATCTTATTTCATCTTTTCTTCTTGTACAATGGTCATGTTCATGTTGGTTATTTCTGATTTTTATTACTAATTCAAATGTATTGTTGTGTCCATTAGCAATTTTGTATGTAAATAGAAGTATATTAAATTTAATTATTTGTCTTTCTAACATCACTTTGATTCTTGGGTATCGATTTTTAGTATAATTCTTAATGCTTTATTTTGTAGTATTGTTAATTTTTTAAATTCTTCTTCATTTGCCAGAAATAGTATACTGCTGCAGTAGTTGATGTGGGGGACTATTATTGCGTTATATATATTTTCTGGTTGTAGCTTCATTAGAACCAGTTGAAAATTCCAAATCATTACCTGTGTTCGCTTCTATAAAGGATGACGTATAACAGTAATTGTGAATCAGCCCAAAGTAAAACGGAAAGCGACGAAACCAATTTGTCGGGTCATTTAAGCTTTAAGCCTTTTCGAATGAATTGTTTTAATTTGCGCCCACCACCGTCAAATTAAATAACCGTTAAATTTAAAATTTAAATCTCTGGTTATAATTATTATCCCGGATGTGACCATAATCGTGTACGCGCGTAATTATTAAAGTGAATTTACGTTACAATGTAAAATTACATACATTCCAAGCCTTTGTGATGTATGGTACCTTTCTGCATTTAACAGGTATATATTAGTGGCAACAAAAAAAGAATTTAACTACATTTAATTTTACTTTTAATCGTTTTAATCTCCATCGTTATCTAGGACCTTTTGTCATATTGTTGGTAGACTTTTAAGAAAAATATGCTTCTAGGTGTTTTTAAAGCGTCATTATTAAACCCTACCGGGCGCCCACTTCGATTGCTATCAGACAAGTCAAAATCACCATCGGAAAATTTTCTGAACCAATGTTGGCACTTATTTACTTTCAATACGTCTCCATACACATCACAAATTTTCTTTGTTGCAACCGTTGCGTTAACATCCGATAGAAAATCAAACAGCATGCAATGACGTAAATGTTCTTCAGTTAGTTGATTGTCCGCCATTTTACAACAGAGAAATAAAAAAATAAAAAATTAATTGTCACAAGTCACAAGACCACGGATTATAATATTGCGTATAAAACACGTTCACTTTACTGAACTTGGCTGAAGCAAACATTCCACACCAAAAATAATTGATTACTTATGGGTAGACTTATTATTAGATATTAGTTTTATGCAAAATTACCAACCGTTTTCTTTTGAGTCTCGTGCGATACGAATTTGGCATTTCTCACAACTCCCCTCGTCTGCCCTTTTTCGTTCTACCTTGTCCACCAGTCATAATTAACCTGTCGGAGTGTATAGTTGAAATCTGTCGTCGAACAACAAGTGTCGTATTTTTTTATGCCATATATATCGAATTTATCGAAGTGACCTTTCGTCGAATTCTCACACGTTCGCAATAGTTGGTGTATTAAGTTCTTCAGATTGGAAGATCTGCGAATTTATCTTATAATTCGAGTATCGCAGTAAAACAGCGGGAGAAGGAACACTTTCTATTGGTGAGTTTGCTATCATTTGTGTTCCTTTTTCCTTTTTTCATCCATCACTAAAACTACAGTCCACAATCGTTTTGTATCACTATCACCACTCCCCATCTCCATTCCGTCCTTCTTCCCCTATTCCACAATTCACACATAATTGAACATAATATGCACAAATTCTCTTTATACTACCCATCTAGTAGCTTTCTGCAATTATTTTTGTGTCATTGGTCCATAGAACTTTGAAATGATTTACGTATCCGATTCGAGTACCAAGCCACCACTCTTTTAATCCAAAGGGTGTCATTTCTTTGGTTAAGGTGCTCAGTTTCATTAAACTCAACTACTAGTTTATTCTTCTACTTCAAGCTTATGGAGAAAATGTTCATAATTTTCCATAATCAGAAAAGCCTTATAATTAACCATAGAACTTTTCTAATTTTGGAAATATCCCTATAATTATAATAAGATTATTTCATATCAAAATAATATTTTGATATTCTCACAGTTTATGGCTGCAGTAGACAAATGAACACTGGAAATTATCAAGCGATTAATTAATGAGTGATTAATTAATTACTAAATAGAAAAAGTCACTTAAAACTAATTAAACATAACGCTATTCTTTAAATTACATAATTTTGCTTTATATCAATCGTATAAGAATACTTTATTAGCACTGAGAATACTTTATATATCTCTCGTAGACAATTCAATTCTCGCACATAGAAGTCGCCTCATTTATTTTATCTCTATAGGTAAGTACTCGCCCGATTATTTCGCTGACATCTATCGCTCCGAAATTCACGACTAGGCGCACCTGGCCATCGCCTCGCGACTTCGCATTAAACGAACTGTCAAAAAAAATCCTTCTTGCGCGGTGCGTTGCGCGGTGCGGTATTATTTATATATATATATGTGATCTCGTTGCTTTCGAACCTCCTAGATTATTCTATTCCTTTCTAGTGTTTAAGAGAAGGCTCTCGGCACTTCTAGGTTGTTCCAGGCATATCGCGAATATTGTAGATAACTCTAGATTGCTAAAGGCCATTCTCAATCAAGTTGTGACATATTTCAAGGGATTTGGATAGTGCACTATTTCTTCTGCTTTCCGTTTCTTTACAATGTATAAAAATCTTATTCTTTATCCATAAAATCAATCATTTATCAGAGTATCCGTGTTTTAGAAACACAATATTGCCTTTCTTTCTAGGCATGCGTCTTCCTTTATTTTCGCATCGCGTGTCCGGTGCACCTAGCGGTGAAAAGTTGAAGACTGTGTTGCACGATGTAATAGCACAAACTTTTTAATGAAAATTTTTGAAAAACCGTATATAAAGTAGTGATCCTAAGGAGAATTTAAGAATCCTCAACAACCGCTGGGTTCCCACGAAGCAATGGTCTGCTTATGGATGAGCGATGGGAATCTGCAATTAACCTCAAAAATTTCTGCACGAGTTTAATCTTATCTTGGAACATAAAGATAATACATCTTTGGAACATAAAATAATTGGAATAGTATTTTCATTTTATTTTAATAATAATAGTTGTCTTAATTTATCAGTTAAATTATGCATTATTATTATACTGCGTAGGCTATCGGGCTATTAGTCGAACGAGTTCAAAAGTATTATTTAAACAACAGTTTTGTTTAAACTTTGATAAAAAGAGTGAGAATGATGATGAAAGAAAAGTGAGGGATGTACAAGGAGCATTCACAAGTGGAAGAGAATGCATGGCTCAGATTTTCTCACTGCGCCAGATGACGGAAAAGTAATATAAAAATAAAACAAAAATAGAAACAGTATGTATGAAAAAATTTAAGTAAGGGAAAGCCGTGGAGTCGAGGGAAACGTGGAGGGGAGCCCGTCCCTCCAGGTTAAAAGAAAGTGAACAAAAATAAAAACATAAGATAAGATGTATCCATGGGTAGTGAACTTCTAATAAATGTCATCACGTCGAAATTAACGGTGTTCAAGAGACAATGAGGTAAATGGTGCCCTGAATACTATTATGGCCAGGAATCTGTGACACGAAGCAAGACTATCGGTTCATAACTTCAATTTATGGAAGTGAAACATGAAATTGGCAAAAATTGAATTTTTTTATCGTTTATTTTTAAAAAAATTTTACAAATACTTTTTTTTATAAAATAGAGCTAGTTACATATGTTGGATTTTTCTCTTCTACATGAGTGACTCGTGTGTAGAAGAGGAGTATCTTTACATTTTACATTTACAGATAATAAAATGATAAAATGTAAATATTCATCATTTTATATGTATAGACAATTTAGTTATAATTAGTAAATAGTTGGTACATATACATAATAATAAGTAAGCAATAAGTAAAGTAAGTATAATAAGTAAGTAATATATAATATTAATTAAGTAATAGGTACATATATAATAAAATAAAAAATTAATTATTTATGATGGTAATTTTTTACTTTTTTTTTTAAATTCCTCATAATTATCCTCAGTTCTCAATTCAACAGGCAATTCATTGAACCATTTCACACCTCTGAATGTGTAGTGATGCTGAGCAGTTGTGGTATGTATGAAAGTAAATGCGGCCCCATGTATGGAAAATCTTTGGTAAATTGATAAATTGAATCTTTGTTCGATAAAGTAATATTTCTGTATATACTCCGTTCGGGGGGACGTTGCAAATAATATAACTATGTATTAAGAGGTATTTATTTTCAGTATCTTTCATGTGGGATCCGATTTCGTCGGCCCGGCGCACGAAAAAAAAGTTTAATTTTCTTTAATATTTGATTTTTTTTAACAAAAATTATTTTTTTAAACATTCTCCAAAAATACATAGTATTATATATTGGATGGTTTAAGATAGCAATACGAAAAAAAAATTTTTGTAGATCGTCAGTATACGTAGGAACCGTCGACGATATGAGTGCTAAAGGCCTTTAGACGAAATGGCTGTTTGCTATCCACACATGCTCCAACACAAATCCAGATAAAACCAATGCCAACAAAATAAACTAAACATATCAAAAAAACTATGTCTCATATGAACAATTATTATACTTAATATACGACACATTCAAATGAGTATAACATGCTTTTGAATCAGATTGTCACTCACACTAAGCCAATCGTATACTAAGGTTGCGGTAACTCTACGATTGACTGGAAAATTCTTAGCAGCATTAATGTTATGGCTTTTAAATGGTAATGTGGCGTGCAATGAATAGCAAACAGGAATATTAAAATTCATTATAAAAAGTAAGTAATTCGTGTCGATCAATATTATTGTTCGGTTTATTATACAACACAAACAATCGACTGTTTGTCGAAGTTTTTGAGTAATTGATGATGTAACTCAGTGTTTTTGTTGTATTTACATATATTAAAGTCAATTTATTAATTTATTCTGAATATTCTCCAAGCTATTGATGTAAGTCTACATTAGTGATTCAAATAGGATTGAAATATTATTGTTTCTCCGAAACGCACGACCTTAATTAAATATCTTAGTGTTATCCTTTACTAGTGATATAATTCTCGTTGAAATCAATTAATACTTTTATCAGTTGACTTTATCACTCACTTAAAAAATCTAAATGGCAAACGCTAAACGTGAAACTCGTAAAATTAATGTGTCAAAAGCATTTTTTGATGATTGAGATGTCTGCGTACGATATTTTTTTATTATTTGTGAAGATGTATTCATGTTCAGTAAATATAAATTTATGTACGCATGGGACCTACGAGTACGAGATAGCTCATATATTTTATTTAAGACATGCAAAATTGAAAATGATCGTGTGATTTGTGAGAGAAATCAAAATATAAATTTAACCACTTTGATAACTGCAAACTGACTGTGGTTACATGTACATACATAAGCATATCGTTGTCTGTCTGCCTGTAACGTCCATAACTTGCTTGAATTACGACTTTACAATTACAGTTAGAGTGCCACACGCAATCAGCGTGCGGCTCAGGTGACACGCAAGGGTCGCACCACCAAATTACATGATCTTGACATTTTTATATTTTTGTTTTATTCTTCTTCTTCTTTTGGTGTCATGTCAGGTCCCCCCAACGTTGACTATCACCCGAGAGAAAGCGTCCCTGTCCTGGGCAGCACGAAACAGCTCTCCAACACTTCTTATGCCCGTCCAGTCACGTATATTGCGGAGCCAGGAAATTTGTCTCCTTCCAACACCTCTACGACCCTCTATCTTGCCCATAAGAATCAGGTGGAGCAATTCATATTTTTCTCTTCTGAGCACATGACCCAAATACGATACCTTTCGGATTTTGATATTTGTCAGCAACTCTCTATTCACTCTAGCTCTTTGAAGAACTCTTGTGTTGCTGACCATATCCGTCCAGGATATCCGGAGCATTCTCCGATGTATCCACATTTCGAACGCCTCCAGCCGGTTCATGCTACTCACTTTGAGGGTCCACGATTCCACTCCGTACAGCAGGACTGATCATATATAACATTTGACCAGTCGCTGTCGAAGTTTCAGGTTAAGATTGTCATCGCAGAATATCTGTCTCATTTTGTTAAAAGCAGCTCGCGATGCTTCAAGTCTGCATTTGACTTCGGTTTCTGGGCCGAGGTCTTCCGTTAGGATACTTCCAAGGTATTTAAACTTTGTCACTCTCTCTATACCAGCCCCATTCAATGTGAGGCGTGCTCCCGTGTGATCTTGCCTACTAAACACCATGAACTTTGTTTTATTAATGCTTATTTTTAGGTTTGAGCGAATAAAGTCAATTTAACAAACAAGTGGATGAATTTTAATTTTCAAAATCCTGCAATTATTTTGTCCCATGATTTTTCACGAGTGTACTCGGCTAGTTATTTGTATAATTAACATGAAAGCACTTTGTGTAAACCGCTAATTTATTGAGTTATCAACTTGTTTTGGGGCCAATGGTCCCTTCATCAGGATACATACAGTATACTAAAAATTAAAATTCCAAGTGCTGACGTTATCAGAAACTAATTAATAAATGTGAAAGTAAATTTCAAAGGTAAACTATTTGCAAAAAGAACATCGTTATTTGTAATATTTAATTTACTATTAACACTATTTCTAATTGAGTGAGAATGAATAAATATTATAACGATAAGATTGTATACGATTAACTTATTATATTACATAGAATATTGATAAAATACACAATAATTAATTTTATTTTTTGACAGACTGGATTGATTTCTACACAATGAAACCTATCTCACATTTTCAACTATTTTACCATATTTTACGCGGTTTTTTTATTCGCGGTATTTTGTGGAACGAGTCCGGTGTATTTTCTTTTATTTTCTTTTTCCCACTTTACTTACTATCCATCCTCCTAACTTTTTTTATTATTGTGCAACAATTCAACTATGCTTTTTTAAATTCGTGGTTTTTTAGTTGGTCCTATTAATTACTCGTGTGTTACCTAATTTTTAATTGTTCCGTTAGTTTCCCATAAATATAAAACAGGCATGGATCGAGGTCACAGGAATTCAGGATCCCCAAATTGATCATTAATTCACCATATCCGTAGATACTTGAGTATTTGAACCCAAATTTTGTAAAAGAGATTGAAAATTGGCTCAATGTTTAAGAACATGGCATATTTGTAAAATTAGATTAATTGTTTGATTTATTAGTGTACAGAGAAAATACATTGTAATTGTATATTTCTGTTAGGTTTTTCTTTACATAGGTATTATATTTTGTGCAATTATTTGGTTGAAAGGTTTTGTGCGATGCTACTAATATCGTATTAAAAAGTATATTTTAAAAATTAAATAAAGTTGTCAATTCAATTGAAAAAAATTCTAAATTAAACTAAGTGTGGGGTATAAAAGCTAAGGCAGCAATTAAAAAAAAAATACTATTTTATAATGTATCGATTACTGCTTGAGAAAACATTTTTTAATTCTCCTGGTTTGTGTCTTTTGGAGTGTTATGCCGTTTTTTACGACCTTTCTGACTAGCGTTTCTAGGGCTGATGATGGACTCTGCAATGGGAACTGATACTTTGGCCAGAAAAGTCTTAAAAACACGGCACAAACCCCCAGAAGACACAAACCTGGAGATCCCAACCAACCGTAAAAACATAAAAACATTATTATTGTTTTTTTATTTTTTGGATATTTCTGCCTTTGCTTTTACACACCACAATTGATGTCATTACATTAAAACTGTTTGAAAAAAATAAACAGTACATTTAAAAACAAAGTAAGTTTTTTCGGTCGATATATTTTTTAGATAATATAGATTGTTGAAATGACTGCATCATTACATTTACAAAGAAATTAAATAGAACACTTTTTTAATCACCGTGTATTTAATTACTGGGAATTCGATCCAGTCAATTTCAGTTATTTTTCATACAATTATTTACTTTCGGACTGAGGGTAGTTTCTTCAAACAAAGATAAAATAAAAATTAAACCCCGTCCAGTAACACTTGGGCTCAAGTGAAATGCTTAATGCCACTTGCTACCGATAGCTTTGGTGTGGGCAAGAACTAAGTTTCTCATCGTGTATATTCTCGCCTACGTGTAATGTCGAATAGATGGGTGACCTTTAAGAACCACCGCAAGGGAGAGAAATCCTCCGAAATCGTATCAGCGGCTCGCGCAAACGGCAACCTTTTTATTATTATTTGAAGAAAATGACGGCCCTTTCCTTCTCCCCATACATCAATCATAAGACATGCTAAGACAGCTATCGAATCGATTGCATTACAGCTGTAGGCTTCGATAAAGGATACATGGCGTGTATATATCCGACGCCACAGCCTGAAAAACAAACTACATAAGATAAATTATAGAAGACTCGTAGAGACGAATCTTGGATATGGGACTTTTCTGTACCTAACTTCTTGTCAATTCTTCATTTTTATCTCACTTGTTTGCACCCAACAAATTTATTCCATAGATCTGGTCAAGTCGAGAAGAAACTCGTCCTGAACCGTGTATTTTTACTTAGTCCTATGCTGCAAGTTTTATGTAATAGACAAGTAAATTTTTCATGGAATACCGTGTTTCTTCGAAAGGTCCTATGTCAGGTGGGAACTACGCGCACACCATTGCAGAAATGTTATTTTTTTACAAATTCCACAAAAAACGTTTTGTATGAATTCTATTTCTCATTTCTATGGTGAATGTAAATACCGTCTGTCATATAATGCTTATTTACGACGACATTGCTATCGATGATTTTATAAAATGTTTGATTTATTTTTGTGAAAAGAAACGTATATCTGAAATTAGTATTATCCCCGATTTAATCGTCTTCGAAATATATTGAAAATTTTTGCCGTATTACGCTTATATAAAATATTTATTTATTTAGAAAATCTTATTTACAATAAGTACTTCTTTATATTGCAGTTATTTTTGTGGATTGAAGCTACTCAAAATAGTTCATTATATACAGTTAAAAAAATTCAAAAAATGTACATACCCTTATAGGTATATGCGTATATATATATTTTTTAATATTAGTATATAGTCGATCACAGCATAACCTAAGTTTATACCCACAGCACGCCACTGCTATACACAAAGAAAAGTCCACATATTATCATTTATTTTTTTTAAAGTTGTATGTATATTCTAAATCAGATTTTTTTATATTTTCGAATGAACTATGGTTTACTATACTCCGCTACTCTGTTTTACTTTGAATCATTAAACATTACTCTTGGCTCTAACCAACTCTAAACATACCTCTCCAGGGTATGCTTGGCTTCAATAGTTTAGAGACTAGAAGGAATGTGTATTTGATTACACATTTTTATTGGATAATCCTGAAATTATGCGAAGCATTGATTTGTATGTTCCTAACAATTACCTTAGACATCGTCTGCATAGATTGTTTCACATTCCAATACGCAGGACCAACCTGCCGATGGTTATGCCTGTTGGAAGAGCTACCGCTATGCTGAACAGTATCGCTTTGGGTGTTGATATATTCCATGTGTCTGAAGGGGTTTTCCAAAGCTGGATTCCCCTACACCTTTGATCAGATTTTATGTTATTTATAATTAATTAAATATTTTTATTTATATATATATATATACTCTCATAATATGTATGCCTTGAATATTTTGATTATAATGTACATATTATTAAATGAATTGAATTGAACATGTACCTACTCTAGAATATACGAGTATGTTAAATAATTCCAAAGAATAACATTTATACATTAAAGAGAATTTTTCTTAATATTTCACTGAAAAATAAAGAGGTATCATTACCATCTGCAAAATATATGTATGTCATGGGAAAAATTAATGTTTCCAGCATCACTTAAGGCAGCTCATACAGGTCATAAACCCTGGGCAACGTTATAAAGACTTCCATACACGTCTCGCATATAAACAGCTTCGTCTCTGTGAGACTTCAATAATTTATCTTATTTAATAAAATAGTAATTGTGTTTCTAGAACACAAATAAGTATTGTTGATAAATACGTATAAAAATATTGTTGAAAAATAAACCACTAAAAAAGATGCTCCTGTCGGACCAATAAGGTTTAATTAAGAAGAGCAAATCACTCGTACAGGAATGTGACTTATGTAACATATTACTTTGACAGCTTCACTTGAAGCTAAATTAAATCGAAAAAGGTAGAATAATAGATGTTCATATTCATATATATTTTTATGCAGTGATTTAGAATCGTACGATCTACATTACACCGCACGCCTCTCATGCTCTGGTTGAAAGTATTATTATATAACATCTCATATAAGAAGTTCTAGGAAAAAATATTAAAACTCTAACAAAACTTCGCTAAGGGGCGAGACGGAAGTTCAGCTTTTCGCAGTTTGAACCGAGAGCTTTCATTCAATATGCAATCAAAAGGAGGGAAAGTTTCTTATTGGCTATCGGGGCATTCTTTTCATTCCGCAAATAGTTCCGGTCCGCCGCAGCAACTCTCGGCTGTGGGCAGCCAACTTTGTGGTCCGACAGCATTTCACAATTCGGTTTGCGTGGTTTTAAAAACACGTAGGTACCCACCCACCTGCGATTACGTAAGTGCCTATTTACGTTTATTTCCGACAGCCGCCCTCGTCATAAATTCACCTTTCTTCACGTCGCGTCGCGCCCACATTCTAGTTCGCATTCTACATCGCTGCGATCTTCTATGGAATAAGAAATATACGGGTCTATTGTTATTGGTTTACGTTATCTTAACAACCGTATCTTGACCGCTATTATACAACATTGTACACTTCGTCAATTTTGACGTGATGACATCTGACAGATGTCTTGACGTTTCTTACAGAAACTTTGCTCGTAATACCTCTTCACTGGGTATGGCTACAGGGTACAGAAGGCTATAAAAGGTAAACACTGAAAATTAATTAACAATTTATTAATTATTTTAATAAAGTCACTGGGCACGAATTTTATTTAAACACTTAAATTTACACAATTCGCAATATATTTACAAACTCGCTATACTCATGGCCCAGTCTCCATAATGTTGGAAGTGATGAGTGTAATATACTTGTTAGTTGGTTCTCGTATTATCGTTGTAAAATATATCGTTTTAACGCATTTTTGTTAGGACCCAAAGACATGCTTTAAAAAGATGATCAAGGATGTCAATTTTGTACAAAAATATTAAGTCTATTTATTTCCATCTATCTAACATACTAAGGAGTTGGAGTTCTTTTACATAAAATGTTTATTTACATGTAATGGATTCATAGACCATCTTTAGGGAACAAATTTAATGACTTAAAACCTTTGGAATGTATATTATCTACATACGGTTTCCAAAAATAATCCGAATAGATATAATTACTGTAATTTATCTGGATTGACGTCTGTCTGAGCGCAGAAAGAGACGTGAGGTAGAGAGGGAAAATGGTATTACGTACTTTGAGAGTTAATTAGAACCGTTAATTTTACCTTGTCGCGATATTGTTGTATTTATTCGGAACCAACAAACCTTGAAGATTATTCTGTACTTTCACTAAGGATCCCAGACTTCTCGACAAAAAGTTCCTTCCTAGACCAACGGAGGGATATCACAGTTAATAATAATAAAAACAAAATTCTTTAAACCATATTCACCCAACTATTGTACTATTTTTGGCCAAATCACGAGATTAGAAAAATACCGGATCCTACATTTCATAATACTGGCATTTAGTAAAAGGGGTCCTGAACTATTTATAGCTTCGACAACTAAAAAAATGATTACTTATTTTCAATAACCGAGCAACTACTAGAAGAAAAAGAAAACTTTGTGATGTAAATCAAGCTTTAAGGTTGAACACATTGAAGATAATAAATACTGTTTTACATACACTAAAAATTCTGTTTGTTTCGCCACCTCTGAATAAGCTGTACATATCGCTATGTAAATTTTGTGTCTGCCATGTAAATTTATACGATGCTTCAGTCACTTCGTAAACTTCGAACACTGCTTTGTTTTTTTGATTTTATTTGTAAGGTTTTAAAAATCTTGTTCTCTAAGGGATAATGTACTCAATTTTTTGCAAACCAGCTGTCGCGGAACACTTTTTTTTATGCGTCGGATAATGTTAATCAAAACTCAACCAGGGTAAAAAAAACCTTGGTGTCGTGTCGATTTAAGACTTTAATATGCGAAAATATTAAAGTCTTAAATAACTAGTAGACGTAATTTTTTGCTGGGTGCTACGTGAAAAAATT
Source organism: Agrypnia vestita (assembly GCA_016648135.1). Lineage (NCBI taxonomy): Eukaryota > Metazoa > Arthropoda > Insecta > Trichoptera > Phryganeidae > Agrypnia > Agrypnia vestita. Next base: position 14,898 of record JADDOH010011486.1, on the reverse strand, counting down.
GCAATTCAGCTCGGCGTAAACCGTAATAATTTGTAATTTTGGAATGAATATCTACAGCTATCCAGATTAGATTTACTGCAGAGCTAATGGAACCTTAGAACCTTATAAAGAGATAAGTGGTCTCAGAGCCTGCAATTTAGTAAAGATCTATGGAATTCCTACTCCAAAAGCTAGTACAATGTGATATATTTTAACTTTTATATTGTCATTGTATATTGTGTCTCACAGAAGAGATGGGAAAATAGTTGAAAGTCGTTGGGCATTTAAAGAGCTTACGACCTGTCATTGGCAGGCTTAAGTGATCACTTTACACAATGTAACATTTAACCGATTCAACCCATTATCGACCATCACATCTATCAAATACAGAAAGTCGTATGATGTACCTTACTTCAATTTATTCAATACAATCTTACGCTATCGTCATCTATGGTTGAAATTTGTCAGCTCGTATGTAGGCTGCTGATAATGAAACTTTTTTTTGTTTTGAAAAACTTACTTCCTTCTATCTATAATATATCTTGAAAAATGATGATTCCTCTGAAAAAAATTAACATTTGTTTTCTGGCCCCCAATATATATCAAAATTTTATGATTTGTATGAACGTGAATAAATAAGTATGTATTATAAAAATATACATCACTTTATTTTATAATTTCAATTTAATTAGTTTTTTCAAAAGAAAGCATTTTCTACGTGACATTATATAAAGCAATTACACATTACAAAAAAAAACTTAATAATATCCTCTTTCGCAGTCCATTTCCTAGATATCAGATAACTAGCAATACTTCAAATGACAAATAAAATTAATATTCATAATCTTAACTATATACACCTACTGTGGATATCAATAAACATATTAAATGGGCAATTTATGATTGTTGTTACACAAATACCAAAGTATATATTAAGTCTTAGACGTATGGAAATAAAAACACTTTTTTTAGTTCCACATTTTTAATTTTTATGAGAACCGTTTCGCCTAATTATAATTCTTTCATAAAACGAAACGCTTCCCATAGAAATTAAAAATGTAGAACTATATTTTTTTATTTTTTTTTATCTTTTTTTATTGGATTATTGAGTTCTGTCAACTTATCTCCGAAACAAAAAAATAAGGTATAGCTTTCTCTGTCATAAAGTAGTACCTCTCTCGGAAACTGATAATCATTTAATGATAAATTCCAAGTGGTCATTATAATTATTTATTTTTATTAATAATATAAATGTCACAGCTACCGCATGGAATGTTAACAAATTTGTGTTTTTTTTAGATATGTCTATATTTTACCCTCCCTTATTAAAAAATAATATTGATATTTTACCATTACCTAGAAACCATTTCAATCTAAAATAATTATTCCTTACTGGTTAGTAAATTTACTGTGAGCACCTGGAGCAGATATCATTTTCAATCCATCGTGGTTTCATTCCAAATGGTAAAATTTTTACTTGATGAAAAATAAAATCTATTATTTTATCAAACACAATAATTTCATTTCTGTTCGCTTGTCCGTCCGTCTGTCTGTCTGTCTGTCCATTACGGCAAAAAAATGTCAATGTCTCTAGCAGAGACCAGTGCAATATATTATGAATTGATTCGAAACATATATAGAACTTTCAAAAATTTGACGTGTGGGATGTTCTCACGATGGAATTGGTGAACGTTGCATTATGTGATCACTTAAGCCAGCTCATACAGGTTGTAAGCCCTGAGCCATCGTATAAGAGACTTCCATACACTTTTTTCATATATAAATAGTTTCGTCTCTGTGAGACTTCTATAATTTATCCTTAAAAAATTTTCTTTTTACTAATTTTTTAATGGATAAAAATATATACGGGGAACATTTTCTTGACATTTAGCATTGAAACCATTTTCTTTTTTACCTTGTGTTTTTACTACTGCGTATCTAAACAAAAACTATTTTTTATAATCGCTATAATTTGGAGAGAATTTAATTTAATTTCCGAAAAACTCTCGAAAAATGACTTGCACTATTATATGCTCCTCTCGCACACAGTTCACAGTACTCCGACTCTCCGAACTAGGTCACCGCCTGGCAGCGTGATATTTATAGCTACGACCCTCACACCCGCGCATCGAGCCTCTAGCGGTGAAAGTATTTCGGGCCGATTCGACGGCTTTTTAGTATATTCAACGTCCTGTGAATCCTGCGTATCCCTTGTATCCTATAAATTTTGTGTTTATATATCATTTTACAATTGTTTAATGCCTATTGTATTTAAATATGTATGTGGTCTATGTTTTTACTTTTAAGTGCTTGAAATGTTGAAATTCTGCTTTGCAACGCTGGGTTGCACAGTTGCCTTAAGCAATAAAAAATGCCAACCTGGTGGCGAATGAGTAAGACCGATATAGGATTTTTGCTTATAAAACGGTCCTGGATAAGCGGTGGGTATGCCCTCATTGGCCTTGTATTCAATAACCATTATCAAAGTTACAGAGAAGCTTCTAAAAACTTCTTCCTTTATCGCGACAGGATATACGTGATGTTTAGGCTAGTTTTATCATGTGGCATATTAAATTCTGCCACATCATTCAAATAATATAATTGTGATACACCGGCTGCCAGGTGTTGTGTTCTTTGTCTCTTCTACTTCTTGCGGGATTCTTCCAATAAAAGATTGTGTAGTTAACTCGTAATTTATTTGTGGCAACAATACGGTGTACAGAGGTTACAATGAACAATAGCGGTCTGTCTCGATACAATGGAAATAAGCCTGGAGAAGACGAGCGCGCGACCTTATAAAGCATTCGCTCTCTCTTTCATGCTCTGTCTCTTTCATGCCTCGCGACATACGTCCCTCAGATCTATTAGAATAATTTTTTAAATTCGCATAATCTCCCAGAGAAAAAAAATTACAAATAACGTGAAATACCTCTTGAGATTTCCTCAAGTGCACATGACAAATATACATACCTTTTCTGGTGATTATTACAAAATTTCCGTTACCAAGTATCCAAGAAAACATAAATATTGTCACGTGTCGTGGCCGCGGGAATAAATAATGAGAACGCTGGAATTTAATTACGGATTTATTAATTTCTGATTAATTAATTTAACAAACGTACAAAGTCGCATAACACAATTAAAAATAACTCTATTCTTTAAATTAAACTATTTCGTAAATTTATCACTCGTAAACATACACTTTATAATCGCTTATTCACTATTCACTAGAACATTCCATCCAATTTCCGTACGTATTATTCTCTCTGGTTTATTTCGCTACGTAAGAACTTTCCAGATTATTCGATGTCGAATTATCGCTCGGCTGTCCACACTGGCCTGCAGCTCGCGGCTGCCTTCGCTTCCATTATCACTGTCAAGCATGCTAAAAACAACAACAACTCTACTCCCGAGCGCGTCTTATTTACATCTGGCTAATGGTGATATCGAAACTTCTAGGCGTTTCTAGTATTTAGGAAAACTTTATCGTAGCTTCCAGGCTTTCATAGATGTTTCTTGATGCTTCCCGAAAGCCGTAGATTACGCTAGGCCGTTCTGGAATCCTCCATAGTGTTGTGATCATTTCAAACAACTGTCACATGAGTGCGTGATTCTTTTTAGCCTCGTTATAATATTTTAACATTAAAATAAATTTTCTCATTGATTTTATTTAAATGATTCTGCAACCATCGTCAGGGCTGTGGATGGACCCTGCAATGGGATTCGAATCCTCAAACAGAGAGGTCAGATGCACACGGCAGAATAGCCCATAAAACGGTCCTGAAAACATAACAGCATTATTGATTATCTAATTAATTGATTAACAAAAGAAATCCTAAGATTATTAAGTAGGTATATAATAATATTATCTTTAAAAATAAAGTATATTCTAAATAAACTCTTTCTGCATAAATCTGTACTAAGTGGTACCATTTTTTTACTTTATCTCTTAAATGCGAAAAGGGGAGTTAACTAGATTTGGAACTATACGACTAAATTCTATACTAAAAATAAATGGTCGTTAAATCTCAATTTGGTAAAGTTCTCTAATTAGGCGAGTACCCGGTTGTGAGCAGTACGTTCACTATAATATTTACCTGGGAGTTGGCCAAATTTTAATTTTCCTCGCGGCGCTCCAACTACCGCTTCAGCCCCGGGTTCAATTAAAAAGACATCACGCCCGCCTCGCGCGGCGCCGGCAATATAAAACTGTATGCAAGAATGTATTCGGGGCATTGACAATTCTCTTAAGTGGGATTTTGTACTTTGAAAAGGCGAAGCAGTGTTGCAGCTGAGGCGGTAATCAAACGAGGTGTAAAATCGCGGTTCTACTTCTTTATTGCCCGTTTTTCAACCGCGACTTACGCCGTGTTTGAACAAGATTAAATGTAATAAAGACTTTGCATAGTTACTTGAAGCGTTCTAGAAAATTACATTAAAGTTATTTCTAGTACACATTTATTCATACACGCCAGGCGCGTGCAGTGGGAACAAGAAGCGTGACATTTATTTAACCGTATATTTGGGAAAAAATATCGAAATTCAATATTTATCTGGCAGAATATTATGAAATATTAAAATCTGAGTAAAATTTTAATTATTGTGATAGGAATATTACGAGATATTTCTCTTATTTAGGTTTCTTTTCAAAATGTATGCTTAGGAAAATGTCATGCTTCTTGTTCCCACCGCACGCCCCTGATACACGCTCTGATTGGGCTTTTACGTAATATGAAACACATTTTACATAACAGCATATCTATCTAAGTACATAAAACGAAAATTACAAAAAATGAAAGCATGTCAACAATATTAATACAATAAGTACATAAAAATAAAATGATAAAAAAATAAAGAACATTATTAAGATGTAGATACATAATTACTACCTTATGAAAATAAATATTACTGACGAATTTAAAAAAATATTATAATTGTGTTCTATAACGCCACTCTGGGACAGGCGTAGCCTAGTAGAGTGGCATAATCCACAAATTTAACAACAACAAAAAATGTGTAATTTGTCTTATATTTTTATTATTAAATTAGTATTAAGTACCTTTATTTGTAAACAAGGATTTTTTTGAAATAAATAAAAAAAAATACAATAAACAATAGATTATGTATGTAGGCAAACGATAAAATAGAAGGTAAATGGATTTTCTTTTTATATCATTGGAGTGTACGAGCATTAAATATGTCAACAGAGCTTTATTGAATACCTGGGTGGTACAATCTATGCATAGGTGAATTCATAATATAGTTAGTGGGCTAAGTAGCGGCGGGTAACATAGGCAAAATTTATCCCATTTCACTCCTCCCCCCTCCAATGAGATATTTTTTCATACAAATGTGTACCGATTTATTCACGATTTTCTGAATTTTCAAATCATTTATTAGAAAATGATCACGATATTAATAAAAAATTTATGACTTTCTATGTTACACATAAATAATTTTGGTCTGAAATTGAATAATTTAGAATCATTAGAAATTAGTAAAGCACTTAATAATAAACAAAATATTATTAATAATCAATTAAATTTAACTACTAGCCCAATTCTAAAAAAAATTCCAATAATTTAGAAAAACAAAAGACATTATTCATTTCGATATTTTGACATATATAAAACAACCTGACGATGGAAAGGTTTTTCTAAAACATGTAGTTGTAATTAATCAAATAATATAAGTAAATTAATTTTTTTATAATTTATTTAATTAATAATATATATAATATTTTATTACAAAGATACCTTGAGAATATTTACAATTCATTTTTTTGTATGTATATACCTCACCTAAAAGAAATACGATTCTTGTGTGTGGTGAGGGATAACCACTTACAATCATATAGGTGGGTAATCTAATTTATTAGGCAATAAAAAAGGTAATACATTATTTTTCTAATGTATCAAAAATCTTCATTAATAAAACAATACAGTCAAGTAAATAATAATGTAGAATAAGTAGTCAAAAGAGGCCAAACTCATACAAATAATACAATCAATATTTTAATAATGTTTTTTTTGTGTATTTTGTATCCAGTAGTCTGTTAGTGTCTCATTACAGATAAAAATAAAATTAAAATATCTTTGTTTTTTTTTTATTTTTTTTTTTTATTTATTAGAGACACTAACAGGATAATGGGTACATGATACTTAGATAAAAGTAAATAATAAACATTATAGTGAAGACTATGCCCATTATCCCAATTACAAGTGTCTTCGGCACGCTCTAGTAACATGTATTTTTGTAATTGATTATATTTTACATGTACATTTATGTATATTACATATTTTGTGTTTGAGTGTAGTGCGATTAGTATTTAATGAATTGATTTAATGGATCTATAGGTTCATGTCGTCGTTTAGAAAATGAATGTTGTGTATGAGTGAGTTTTTGAATGAAGATAAGGTGTCTGCAAGAAGTTTTACTTTACTAAGCCATGAACACCCAAAAGACTCTTCTGGCTTGTGTCTTCAGGGGTATTACGCCGTGATTTGAAGGCACTCGAGATATTCTGAAAAATAAAATTCATTTAAAAATCGTGGGCCAGCGACCCCGACCGACCCCCGCGCCCTGAGGTACGAGAAGGACGGAAGGAGCGGCGCTGGCCGGCGGTGCGCGCGCCGCGCCGCCGAGTTATGTCGCTGCGAGACTGCCGCCTTCTGTTGGTAATTTAACAATTCTCCGACTGCGACATCTGGAAAGCTTTTCCCGTGAGACATTTACTTTGCACGGTCACTTCATACTTAATGGTCCGCCTTGCATTTTAGTATCGCTCGCTGTGCTGTAGCATTTTTGTGTACAAAATTCTCTGCGTGCTCGCACAAGTTCAATAATTTCTTACATAAATAAAACTTATGTTTATAATCATATAATTAATCGAAATTATACGTTTCGTAAAAACGAGAAATAAAAGGGTGGGCATTGTCAATATTATCATAGTTGTTGTAATAGATCTGAAGAACGTATGTCGCGATGAATGAAAGAGACAGAAATTTTGAGAGAGAATGTGTTTATAAGGGCGCGCGCCCTAGAGCGCGCGCTTTTTATTGTATCGAGACTCGACCGCCATAATTTTTTTTCTATTTTTTTTTCTTTACATTTTATAATATCTAGTCCCACAAAATGTCTATAAAGACGTTTGTCTGTAGGTTCATTTTTACAATTGAAGTTACACTATTACAAAATATTATTCACTTATAAACTTATAAACATAAGAGATAAAAAATGAAAACAATTAAGTACAAAAAAAAACATAAAAGAAATTTTCATTATACGTTGTTTTTCATTGTATAAATGCTGTATCATTGTAACTGGAGATTTATTGTCACCGCAATAAAGATCTAGATGAAAACCAGCATGTTTTAGTGAAGACCCAAGACATCATAGTTATCATTATCATATTGTCACGAAATGACAAACAGAAGGAATTGCGCAATGTCCAAGTCCCTTGTAATGTCACTTTGAAAGAGCACTATGGAAGGCTCTAAAATAATCTACAACCTTTGAGAAACGTCTACAAACGACTAGAATAGTCCAAAAGCGACGGGAACTTTCTCCTTAACACTATAATAATCTAAGAAGTTCGATAAAACCAGCGTCTGCGGGTATAAATAGCAAAACTATGCCGCGGCGAGTTGAATTGAACTGGGCCACCCTGGTCGCGAGGCGACGGCCAGGGTGGCCAGTCATGAGATAATCGTTAGATACCTAGAAGCGATAGATACTAGCGAAATAATTGAGCGCAGTACCTAGTTGGCGAAATAAGGAAGTTCCGATTTCTATGTCCAAGAATTGAATATTCTACGAGCGATAAATAAGTGTTACCCAGCGATAATATAGTGTTCGTATACGAGTGATATATTGCGAAATAATGTGATTTAAAGAAAAACGTAGAGTTTAATTCGTGTTAAGTAACATTGTACATTGAATAATTAATTATTCATTCATTCATTAATCGTAACAATATATAATCTATAATCAACTAAATTACTCTCGAAAAAACCATAATCACTAAAAATATGAAGAAACTGGTCGAACATTATTGGTGTATCGTGAACCAACATTTGTCTATATATATATATAACCGATGACTAGCAAAGCGCAGAGTTTTTTGACAAAGCGACTAAAGACGAATTTACCAGAGACAAGCCCAAAGTGTTGCGTGGCGATAGACAAAAGTGCATCGAATATTTTAGTGATAATTAGTGCGAATTATGGCGTAAATTAAAGAACAATTGAATTCATGCCTAGTGATTTTTTTTCTAGAATTTTATTTAGTCTAGTCTAGAAATTTATTTAATAAAATTTGAATTCATTTTCAGAGTTTCATTAGCCTCCCACAGCCATGATTTCGTAATATGGATGCCCTAATTATTAGGTTGCTTAAATAATTTAAATGAAATATTTTAAACCATTTTAATAATGAATAATTAAAATAAAATTTTAACTTGTTGTGACTATATTATGTAGTAAAATACTACACATTTCGTCTAAATTTAGCGTCCAAAATACATCCCTTTCAAGCCTGAGCTGGGAAAATTAGCTTTCCACCAACGTGAAAAGCATTTACAAATCATGTATCAGATAAATAAGCCTTAATTCATAAGCCTGCGAGCTTACAAATGTCTGTTTGATTTATTTTTAAAAAGAGTACAGCATTGCTACAAAAAAAAAACCATGTCTGCTCCTTGCGCCTAAAGCCAAATCACGCCACTGTTTGTGATAGATATATTTAGCCACAAACAAAATTTATTTAAGTCATAGATAATTACAAATATATAATTTAAACCGTAGAATAACGAAAATATAATTTTATCTATTAATAAAATCGTAAATGTATGAATAAGGTATTAGTGTTACTTTTAATTATTTTTTTACAGAACGTTATATTTTATTACATACACAAATACACACACACACATATTTACTTACGTGTTTAATTTGCAAGTCGCTCCTGAAAAACTCCCAGATAAAGGAACTTCACAGGTTCTGTGACTAGTTAGTAGTTATCACTTGTTGATGAGAGGGGCTTTACCTCTCTAAACTTTTGTGGTGACAAAATTATAGTTGAACATGTTTATAGTACAAAGTTTAGAGTTCAAAGTTACAAAGTTCATATCCACCACCTACAAGCAAGGCGGTGGATATAAAGTCACTTCAAAACTACAAAAATCATAAAGTAAATAATTTATAACCTAAAAAATATTTTACCCAATGCATTAAAAACCCCTGCTTTTAAAAATTTACAATAATTATTTTCACAGCCCCTCCCCTTTTAATCCCGAACATTCTATTTGTATTTAATTTATTGTGGTGATAAAAATAATATATTTGATGTTTGTAGCGTTGACTTTGTGGTTGGACATAACTATTAATTTTAGAAAACTAATATTGACATAGATTGTTTTTAAACGTCTATCAGTTTCGATACTAAACAATACTAAGAAATCTTCATCAGGACGGGTGCACAATAACTTCCATAAATTACATTTTACGAATTCTAAGGCATCCTCGGTGTTCTTTTATTCTAATATTTTAATAAAGTATAATTTTATCTATATAGATTTTTTTTAAATTTGATAGTTTTCTCAAATTAATAAAAATAATAGTCTATTATGTGTGAAGTATAAAGTTTGAAAGAAAATAATCATGGTAAAATAATCAAACTTACTTTCACATCAATTAATGACATTATAAATCAAATTTACAATAAGCTTTGTTTAAAATCTCGTAAAGTTATTTACTAAAAGCTACTGGTTTCGCAAAATCATCCATAGTATGATTAAAAACTAATCTTAATCATAAAATTATCATTTTTTCCTTACAAAATTCTATTTTTTTTATATAGTATGATGAAACATATGCGAAAATGTCCTTAAGATTGGAAATTATTGGAATCATTTTCAGGATAGGACTTTGGTACGCACAAGCGCTGCGCACCAATCTCGACGCTATTTTTTAACCCAAAAAAAAAATGTGGAAGCTCGCTCGGAATTAAAAAATAGGCTAATAGGGTGGGTCTCCGTCTCGCGGTATCAGAAATTCGCCGTGGTAAATATTTTCACCACAGGCGAAGACGAATGAATTTAATTTTACAAAAAAGAGAATTTAAATTATTCAAAAACACAAAAAATCTAACACTTAGAAAATTCAGAAATTAAACACTGTTTTTTCACAAAAATTCGGCTTCGCGAACGGGCAGAGTAACTAGGTAAAAAATGTTTCCGAAAACTGAGGATGCCCGTCCACGAAACCATCCTTTATTTATACCCCTAAAACTAGACATAACGGGAATTTAACGGTTGAAATCGGATTAGCCAGAGTGGGGAGATGCATCTTACTTTCACCCAGAGGCTGCCCGTGGTGGACCGCGCGCATCTCCGCTGGGTCGACCCGAAAGCCGCTGTGATACCGTGCAGCGGCGGCCAATTTCGGCCGGTTTTTTAAAGATATCTCACGACAGAAAAGTAGTGTATCTGTCATTTAAACACAAAAATGAACGCCTGACACATCCGCGTGTGAACTACATTATGACAGGTACGCCTGGATGTGTCAGCGTTCGTAAATCGCCTTGAAAGGGGCGATTTCTAATTTAAGATGCATCTCCTCTCAGACTAATCCAACATCAATTTTTATGACGAAATCTAATAGGAAATGACATGCCGATTGCGGTGATATACGACATGTCGGGTTTGGTTCAATTTAATATCACTCATCTTGGTGATGTTTCGCGCGTTACGCAGCATCCGGCCCGCCACGTACCGTTAACGTGCGGTCCATAAAACCCGACGCTGGCTATTGGCCGTGTCAGGCGGGTGAAGATGCTGTTAACTTCGGCCACCTGCACGACCACCTAGGAAATCTATTGCGCAGTTATTAATTTAACTGCCAAAGATGATAAAAATATGTTTAAATAATTATAATAGCAGCCCTGGGCAAGGGAATCTGCTCATCTTTAGATTAAATAACCAAACCCTTTATCTCCCATCAGTTTTCGAAATTAAAAGACCGCCAAACCCCCGTTTATTAAAATTACAAGCAACACAAGAAAAAGTTACATAAAATTACAAGAAATAAAAATTACACAAAATTACAAGTAATAAACAAGAAAAAGTTACATAAAATTATAAGTTATAAAATTTACATAAAGGTCAAAAATACAATCATTTACAATAACCGGTTCCACGATTGCCGAGACCGACGGAAACTTTTATTTCAAACTGTTCTCCGGTCAATCGCGGAAGGAACCATCATTACACATAAATTTACTCAAAATGTGAGCGACAAATTCATCACACATATTTATGACAAAATATTAATGAATGACAAACAATTTTCATTCACACAAAGGCTGTCATTAGCAAAACACCTGCATGGCGGGTGGGCCCCACCCCCCGCTGGCGCCGTAGCGGGTGGCGGGGCGCCCGCCATCGGTCATTATAATCTCATTATTATTAATTAATTAATTAATTAATTATCACATTATTGTTCACACAAATGTTACACCTATTATTGTTTGTTTTTATGCCTCGCGCTCGGCGAGCCTATGGCATTTAAGGTCCTGTACAGAACACCACCCCCGTGTGACTTCGTCACACCAAGAGGAAGTACAGGACCTCCGGCGGCGGAGTGATGTCGTCTATGTTGTCTCCGACGTCGGCTGCGTCGGCAGGGCGATGACCTTGGTCGCCGGCCGCACGTAGTCTCCGGAAGCAGTCCGTAGCCGCACCACGCGGACTTGGCCGTCGGCGGCGGGTGTGGCCTCCACAATGACTCCTCTCGGCCAGCTGTTGCGGGGCAGGGCGGAGTCGGCAATGATGGCGGTGGCCCCCTCCCGAAGCGGAGGGGCCGGCTCCTGCCACTTCCGTCGTTGGGCGAGAGTCGGGAGGTATTCCCGGATCCACCGGCGCCAGAACATGTCTGCAAGCTGCTGAGCGAACTGCCACTGCTTCTTGAGGCAGACCTGCTCATCCAGAGGTCCATATGTGGCGAGATGAGAATGTCGCCCGGCCGCGCCCAGTAGTAGGTGGTTCGGTGTAAGCGGGGCGTCATCCATCGGGTTGACTGAGACGTGCGTGAGCGGGCGGCTGTTCACCACGTTCTCGGCTTCAGCAAATGCCGTCAGTAGAGTTTCTGGGCGCGGGGCGCGCTCCTTCAAAATGGCTTCCAGTGCTCTTTTTATGGATCGCACTAAGCTTTCCCACGCGCCTCCCATGTGGGGGCTCAGCGGGGGATTAAATGTCCAGTCCATGCCCGTCTGCGCTAGGTGATTGCGCATGGACGGATCTGATTTCAGCTCTTCTAGCGCGATGGCTATTTCTCGAGCTGCGCCTTTAAAATTCGTCCCATTATCCGAATATAAATATCTTGGATGACCTCGACGAGCTGCAAGACGGCGTAGGGCCATTATGGCCGAATCAGCATTTAGTGTGTCTGCTAATTCTAAATGGACGGCGCGTGTTGTCATGCAGGTAAACAAGGCGCCGTATCTCTTCTCTTTGCGCCGGCCAATTGTGACTTGGAGTGGTCCAAAATAATCCACCCCACAGTGGGTAAACGGCATGTTGTGATGGGCCAGTCGCGCATCTGGCAGTTGTCCCATTAAAGGTGGTTGGGGTCTGCTCCGGTTGTTGCGACATCGCTGGCATTCAAAATGTATACGACGCACGGCGGGCCTCAAACGTAAAACAAAGTAATTTTCGCGCACATCCGCCACTGTCACTTCCGGTCCGGGATGCTGCCGCATTTCATGGTGATAACGGATCATCAGGCGTGTATAGGAATGTCCGCCGTCCAATATAATTGGTTTTCTGAGGCCGGGTGGTATGTCGGCCACGGTAGTGGAGGCTAATCTCGAGTCCATTCGGATTATTCCATACTCGTCTAGTTGCGGTGTCGTCGCATATAGTCGGCTGGTACGGGGTAAGGGCCACCCCCGCCGAAGAAGGCCGAGCTCGTTTCCAAATGACTCAGCTTGAGCTTTCCGGATCCAGGATCGTTCCGCCGAAAATCGCTCTTCCGCGACTAAGTCCGCGCCGAGCGCGCGCTGTCTTCCGCGCCGGCAATTATTCACAAATCGTCGTATCCACGCCGTTGTACGTATTAATTTTAACCACGACGAAAAACGCCTGATATCAGGCAAAGCGCCATCTTCGTGGCGCGCGCGATTTATCTGCATGCATACTGCAGGTCGTGTTTCTAATTTTTGCGGATCGGGTTGCGGTGGCCGCCTCTCTTGCGGCCATTCTACTTCCGGTTTCCGTAAAAATAGCGGACCGCCAAACCAAGGGCCTGTAGGTGTCAAGTCCGGCGGTTCTGAGTCCCGAGTCCCGATGTCGGCCGGGTTCAATTTTGTAGGTACCCACTTCCAGCAGGCAGAATGTGAGATCTCATCTATCTCGCCCAGGCGATTTGCTACAAAGGCCGAGTAGCTACGTGGGTCCGTTCGTAACCAACACAGTACAGTGGTCGAGTCTGTCCAGAATACTGTGCGCTCTCTGAAACATGTGTGCTCGGACCGAATGTTCGCCGCGAGGCGCGCGGCCATTAGAGCCGCCTGTAGCTCTAATCGGGGAACTGAAAGTGGTTTGAGGGGAGCGACTTTCGTTTTGGCCGCGATGAATACCACCGTTCTGTGGCTGTCGATTTCTTCAACAAAGTATGCTATGGCACAGCATGCTTGTTCCGAAGCGTCGCAAAATACATGTAATGATACTTTGCGACGGCGGCTCGACACACTTTGTCGAGCGATAGCGCATTCACTAGCGCGCAGTAATCGGTGCCAATTACGCCATTTCTCGGCGTGCTCTGATTCAATTCGCTGGTCCCAACCGACTTTAGAGCGCCAAACTGCCTGAAGTAAAATCTTCGACCGGATCATTATACATGCCATGAAGCCGACTGGGTCAAATATGCGTATTACCGCGCTCAGTAATTGGCGTTTAGTTGGCCTCTCGTCCGCCTCCAGCTCTGGTAAATTTATAAATTTAAATACAAATTTATCGGTTGCAGGCTCCCAGCTGATGCCTAGCACACGTTCGGTTGTGGTGTCCGGCCCAATAATTTGGACCGGCTCCAAAGCGCGCAAATGTGGCGCAATATGTTCTAACACCTCTGGGTCGTTCGAGGCCCAATTAGCGAGGTGCATACCTCCTCGGCGCAGTACTTCGGTGACGTCACGGGCCATACCGACGGCCTCCGCCGTTGTATCTACGGCGTCCAAATAGTCGGCGCAGTACTTCGGTGACGTCACGGGCCATACCTACGGCCTCCGCCGTTGCATCTACGGCGTCCAAATAGTCGTCCATGTAAAACTTATTTCGGACCGCCGCGGCCGCCGCGGGGTATTGTGCGGCGCTGACGTCAGCGATTTTATTTCGCACATACTGTGCACTTGCCGGTGAGCAGGTGGCGCCGAAAACCATCGAAGTCATTTTATATGTCTGCACTTCTCCTCCCTGCTCCCGCCATAGGAATAATTGAGATTCCTGGTCCTTTTCCCGAATTTTTATCCTCAGAAACATATCTTGCACGTCGGCCGCCAGAGCTATGCGGCCTTCCCGAAAACGCCAAATATTTCCTAATAAGGAATAAATAATAACTCAATAAATCGGGTCCAGTCAAGAGGACGTCATTCAAGGAGACGCCTCGACATTTGCTCGCAGCATCAAAAACCACCCGAATCTTGCCCGGTTTTCGGGGGTTAAAAACCGCAAAATGCGGTAGGTACCAGTGACGCCTACCTAATTGGGCCGTCTCCTGGTCGCTGAGGACGCGGGCGTAGCCCCGCTCCACATACTGGGCGATCTTGCCCCGATAAGCCGCCGCAAAGGCGGAGTCTTTGGCCATTTTTCTTTCTATTCCGCTCAGGCGGTTCAGAGCGCATTGCCGGCTCGGCGGCAGGCATAT
>JADDOH010011484.1:0-58384 GCA_016648135.1 Agrypnia vestita | reverse complement strand
TCCGCATCGTAAACATCTAGTTGCGCATATGCCGGCACCTCTCCATCACTCTGCAAACTTCTAGACGTTCTATGATATACTTCACCTGAAATTTTTAAACAATACGGGCCTACACCTGGTATGTCACTTATTTGCACTCCGAAAGATGCAAATGCATCGGCACAGTTGTACTGCACATTTAAAATAAGATTTCGCATTTCTTCCTTCAGCTTACACTCTTTGCCTAGCATTTTTACGTTCCCGCTGGTCAGCATTCCTTCTTTCACATTCCTCTTCTGTTATGTTTGACAGTCTACGTCTGGCATTTCTTCTTTCATATTGTGAACTCGAATCGCATTATCAAATTGCCGGTTTGTGATGTTGAGTCTTCCATCGGAATTCTGAAAAATAATAATATTTATGTATAAATACGGAGAAAATGACACGTAAAATGACATTCGCGCCACGCGCTGTGAGTCTTTTGAGGTTATATGAGAGACGTTATGACGTTAATCTAAGGTTAAGTTCACTTTGCAGTTTAAATAAAATATAAAGCGTAATAAATGTTTAATAAATAAATGTTTTGAACGTTTATTGAAGCAAGATTAATGCAAAAACAATAAAAAGAAAAGCGTAAACGTATACTTACTGTCAATGTCATAAAGCGTCATTCTGTGGTATGACCAGCACAAAAATTCGTTGACTGCAATTACGTTGGCTGTTTTGAATACACGGATTCCACGAAAATATTTTAAAAAATCTATAAATTCCGATATTTTAATTTTCGATAATTTGGATTTGGATGTTTTTTGATATCAGTTTGTTTTTTAATCTTTTTAATGTACTCTAAAATGTTTTTTTTTAAACTGGCAACAGAAATTATCAGTATGCAGAAACGACATTGGTTGGAGTAATTAATATATAGATTTTTCCATATTCTTTACCATTTAAATTTTTTTATGGATATTAAAATTATTTTAATAATCGAGATGAATGGACCGTAATTGATTTATTTAAGGAATATTTTTTTATTAGCCTAAGTAGGAAATGATAGTTTCCGAAGTCAGTTGGTAAAGTTTTAATTATTATTTTATAATTAAAAGTATATTATCAACTCAGTTTACTTAAGTAAAATGAGTAAAACTAATACAATTGTACAAAATATTATAACTATAACTATATTATTGTCATTGTTTGTTTTACCTTCATCATTGAACAAAATAAACAAATAATTACGTAAAAATTAAAAACTAGTTTCCAACAACTGATAGCGAATAATTTAAGATAAGTCGCATAATTATAACACTTTGTTCAAATCATTCTCATTTGTACCTGCTATGTGACGGAGTGACATTGCAATTTCGAAATTCTTCGCTTCCTACCGACAACTCTTAGGGGCCCAATTGTTAGGCGGGACCCAACAATTGAGGACTTTGTCGGACCGGCAAGTCGCCGCCCACACGATTTGAATTTATCAGATGGGAGCCGAGCACTTTGGCAGAGATTTTTCAAATTGAATGCCTCGGCGTATTTTAAAGGGACCCTTCGCTTTTTTCGGTGTGTTTTCTAAAGAAAATCCACCGCGTCATTGTGCGTGCCCGCGGGTACTCGCGGCACAATGTTGCTGATTTTGCACCGAGGCTTTATTTGTGGTACGCCACTGCGAAATCTCAATTACGTGGCACAAAGGGATATCTACATATCAGATTAGCGTATATGGAGCGAGAATTGCCGACATTATTTTAATTTTCTTATTATTCTGTATACTGTATTAAATTTCAATTGCGGTTGGCGGTAAATATTTACTATATAGTAGATACAGCCCGTCAAAAATGACGTATTTTATTACATTTATTTCGGCCGCCAGTTAAGGCTGTGAGAACAGAGAACGGGGAACAGAGAACGGCTATTTAGAGTAGAGCAGCGATAGTGATAATCTTAATGACGGACATTAAATAGAGAATTATGATTTTTTGCTTCCTATATCTCATTATTATTTTAGACATCTGGTAGCGTTAGTAACGGACATTGTTACATAGAGAATTATATATTTTGATTAATGATTAATACCAATGACATGATGCGATATAGTAATTGATGCACCTTAACGTTTTGTATTTAAAAAAAAAACTTCAACATGACTGGTAATGTTGAAGTTTTACGTAGAGCAAATACAGACAGTTACTCAACATAGTAAAGCTCCGTAAAATTTCATATTTTGGTCATATAATGAGAGGCGAAAAATACTCCATCCTTCAGCTAGTCATGAAGGGGAAGATTGAGGGTCGCAGATGGGTCGGAAGGAGGCGGCATTCCTGGCTTCGAAACATCCGAGAGTGGACCGGGATAAGAAGCGTGGAAGAGCTCTTCCGCACTGCCCTGGACAGGGAAACTTTCTCCCAGATGATCGCCGACGTCAAGGGGACCCGACAGGGCACATGAAGAAGAAGAAGAAAGGTTTTAATTTGCATTATACTGAAATATTTTGTATTAAACAAACTGAAGGTCGCAACTATAATTAACGACCTCGGAAGGAATAATCAGTTCATAGAACGCTCTCCTGATGACGCTGGATAAGACTTCAGCAAAACGTCGAGATTCTTCTCGGTGAAATATACGGTTCGTATAAAATATCCGTTTTATTTAACACAAAAATATGTCCAACGACCTTAATAATAATCTTAAATCTTTAATATTATGATGTGCTATCCACACAAAACGTCATTAGATTATTTTCTTTCATCTTTATGTGAAATTCCAATACTTTCAAGAAATAGAGCAGACGCTCAAATAAATATTGAATGAAGCATTTAAACATCCATGTAAGTTAGTGATTTTTTTGTAGTAATGCTTCATTCACTCACGGTGGTAAATAAATAATAATACACATAAAAAACGCTTTGATTTACCAAAAAAAATCGTCGTTAAATAATGCATTAACGACATGACATCAAAAAAATAATAACGTAGATTATAAAAGAACGAGGCTGAAGCAAAAATGATTGGTGTGCATGTCAAACGGTTTGAATAATTTCGGTCGCCAGATATCTGTCAGAATAATAAAAAATGAAGGTAATAATAAGCAGGATACACACGGATCGATTATTTTCAAAAAAACTGACGACAGGTTTGATATATGTTTATGGATGTTAATAAAAAATTGACTTTAAATTTTAACACGTACGTATTTGCATGTTTATACATTGTCTTTTGATATTCTGTTGTTGGCCGGTTGTGACACATTTATGTCGGGACAATGTGAATGTCAAATCCGGACATGACTTTTGACTGCTATAGGAAATACATTTTTATTGTATTTTGTAGAACAACGTAGATGTCACCCCCGTGTAAGGGTCTATTAGAAATAATTATTCTAGAATACCTGCAACCCGTCAAAAATGACGGAATATTGGTTCGCGTCTTGCTAAGCCCAAGTATATATTTTATATTTATAGCATCTCTTTGGCTCCACGGAGAGGCGGCCGTAGCAACATACGTGAAGCGGCCGGTTCGGGTTTGGTGGCCCGGGGTTCAAGCCCCATCTCCAGCCATTTAATTTGTTTTTTTTAATTTGACGGACAGACAACGAAACTATTATTATTATATATTTATTTATACAGTAGATACATAATAATGTTTTTTTATAATAAATTAATTCATGTTACAACATTTTAAAGACATTATACTCCCCATTATATGAGCCAAAGCTCGAACTTATGGGAGGAGTATTTACAAGCCAAATTAAAGTACAAAAGCAGAAATCATTTAGAAGTAGTAATTTTTATTATAAAGAATGATGTTTGATTTAAATAAAAGAAAACATATGTGGCGTTATAGAAAAGAAAGGAAATCTTCTTTATATTTAAGAGAGTAATTATTATTTCAAAACTAACAACTTTTATCATTTTTTAATAATAAATATAGATTTAAAATTTCAACGATATTAAAAAACTTTAAGTACTGGTGTGTATTTGTTTACTTACAGCTCTGAATATATGATAAGGCAAATAAATAAATCTGGGGGTTAACCAGGCAGTAGGAGTGAGACAGTGAAATGTAATAATATATGAATCGATTTTTGTACTTAATAAAGAAAACATACATATTTTAATGCAATAAGTATTACAGGTATCATATTTTTCATTACATGATCGTAAAATAGTTATAGTAACTATGGTAGTTGTGTAGATATTTTATTATATTACATTTATACATATCTGGAATTCTGGTACCAATACTGATGTATGGAAGCGAAGTCTGGAGCTGGCAGAAGAGGAACGAAAGTAGATTGAATGCAGTGGAGATGAGATCCCTCAGACGTATGTGTGAAAATCAATTTATGTTAGAGTAAAGAAGGCAGATATTAAGAACGAATGTAAATCTGATCTTAGCATAATTAACAAAATTAAAAAAGGGTCGCTTAGATGATTTGGGCATATTGAGCGAATGAATGAGGAAAGAATGGTAAGAAAGATATATAATGCAAGTGTTGATGGTTGAGGTGCGCCAGTAAGAGAGGGAGACGGCGGAAGTCGTGGCATGACCAGATTAACCAAATACTGGAAGATGGTCCCGTTAGAAGCCTCAACAACCGGCGAGCTTGCATGCGAAGATGTATGAATGTGGATGAGGCGAGAGTAATGTCAGGACAGAAGAGTTTGGCGCTCTATACTCTCTGCCTACCCCCACAGGGAAACGGCGTGATGGTAAGTAAGTAAGTAAGTAAGTATACATATCATTTTCTTATATCTGTTAATATTTCCAAACAAATGAATAATTTATAACATTAAATAAGTAATCATTTTAAGATTCAAAATAAACAAAATCTTTAAAAAATCTTTTACAACATTGAAAATTTGCCCTAAATATTAACATAGAATCTGCGTAAAGGGAAAATATGAGGCACTTTGTCTTGCGTAACTGCCACCACAGCCAGGGAACTAATATTTGTCCCTGGCATTGTGAATGGGCCCGCTCTTCCGCCGTTAAGATGGACAAGTTAAGGTAAACGCAAGATCCAGATAACTGTTGAACCTCGCCCAGCGATAATCTCCTAACACGAACGAGTGGGGAGTCCGTAATTCGTCTTGGCGGCGCGCCACAGAGGTCGCTTTGCCGCCATCAGAAGTTCGCAGGGATGGTTTAGTCTTCTAAAAAAACTCACCCATAAAAACCAAAGTTTTATTATACTCCCTTTCTCATTTACTAGTGGAAACTGGTTTGGAGGTTAACCTACGCGTTGGGCTTCGGTCGGGCGACGCTACGAAAGAGAGTAATAAAAAATTTCCAAAAATCCAAAATTATACTATAATCAGGTTTAGTGTCTACCAGATACGTCGCAGTCTCTTCATACAACTGAGTAAGTTGTACGAAAAAACCATTAAAGATTTCTAAAAATCTAAAATTATACTACAATTATTAATTTTTTTAACGAAAATTTGATAGATCTTTTTGATCGTCGCCACGAGTCTGCTTGTAAAGTTTCAGCTCGATTGGATAACGGAAAAGGGATAAAAATTGATCCAAAGTTTTTGCGTCAACCAGACAGACAGACGCCACGAGTTAATATAGAGGGAGTAAAAACGATGTTATTACGTTGATTTCTTTGAAAATGTATTACGAAGCAATCTATACAGATATATTATTTTACAAAAACTTTCAAAAACCGTTTTAGACAGCAAAAAAATGTGCGGAAATTTATTTATTATTATTCTCGCAATTTTTCCTTTTTATGTTTATTGACTTGTTATAATTTTTGCATACGGATTATCAAATTTCTATTTATGAACATAATATTTCGGCTGATTTTTATCTCTCATTTCTGTTGCCTATAGATTAACATCTGAAGCCCTTCAAATAGCTCAAGCAGCGTTTCAGTGAGTGTCTGTAATTAAATTCCATCGGCAAGTAATGAATAATCGAAGATATATGTATATGCTATGAGTTCTATACATAGGGCAGGTTGTGTTAACTTTAATTATAGTTGGCGATGACATTTATAACTGTGGATATAATTTAAGCCGGCGCGGCGGTTGAATTGGCATCAGTTTTAAAAATCAATTTTGTTCAATTTTTTAACACTAAGATACAAAGAAACATATATTATACAAGATATATTAACCATTATACATTTTTATCTATCTTGTGGCAGATAAATGTAAGGTTATGAAAATTTGAAACTTGTAGAAAATAAACTTATTGCCTAGTGGTAAAATTCATTTAAAGTTGTGGCAAAATCCATTTCATCCGAGAAAAAAGTATAGATCAAAGCGAAAATAAGTTATTTTTCCATTTAGGAAAAAATTTTTAGATTCAGTTGATTGTCTGAAAAATCTGTGGCATTTCGTATAATTTTGTGCTTTTCGACATTAAAAAATCGAAAAATATAATATTTTTTTTATGACATATGCCAATTATATCTCGCGCACCGTGCATAGTGTCAATGCCCGTTGGCTTAAATGATATCTATACTTTTAACTATAGTCTCCAACAAGAATGAAAGTTGATAAAATTATATATTTGTAGTATGGCTAGATAAACGTCTCAATGTTTATTTAAATAAAAATACTTCATTGGTAGAGCCATGTGAAGTAGATGGCCGAATAACAAACACCTGTCATTTCTGAATATTTTTATTTATTTTTTATACGTTCGAATTGAAACATATAATAATGCATGAAAATGTTTTACAAAAACAAAGATTGAAATATTTGAAAAATATCCACCCCGTGTGTATGTATATGTATTTATGTGTGTGGGTGTGTGTGTTTACGAGTGCGTTGTACGTTAGTTTTAAGTTTTTGCTTTAGCCCTGCTGTTACTACCTGGGTACCTGCGTACCCATTTTTGACTTCAAGTTTAAGTAATTTTATTCATAAACGCCAGATGCTTTTATCTGTTCGGAAAGCATTTTTTAAAATTATTTTAAAGGGAGGGAAATAAAGGGAAGACGAACATTACTACGAGAAGTAGTGACCTTCTAAGAAACTATTTGCCTTATCTGTCTAAATATCAATATGTGAGATACAAAACAAAATTATGTACCTACGGATGAACGTCCATCTGGGTTGAGTATCCGGGTACCTTGGATAGCAACTAGTACGAGAAATTTCGGGTAGTAAGATAACGGTTAAAATATACCTACTTTATATCTGCGAATAAGTCTATGCTCAGAGAATTCTCGTATTGCAAGAATAAGTCAATAATTTTACTGATAACTGAGTTTTTTGCGGCCTGAGTTTCATATTATTTAGGTCAGAATAGAGTTTAATGTCGTGAACAACGGGTTAGTATATTTAAATCATGATTATAAATCAGGACAATCCACATTATTATTTAATAATAAGTTATTTGAATCTTGCCTATTGCTGTTAAACTTGACAAAACATTATACTGTGAAATCTGTGTATACTAACTAGTTTATGAGAAAAGTCTACAGATGTGTCATGCATATTGCATAGTACTTTCAAATAAATGAAAGATTTTCAGATTTGGAACATACATATATATAGGACTTTCAAAAAATTTCATAATGTGTGGATGTTTTTAGGTTGGAATTGGTGAACATTGAATTATGATGTAGAGTAATCACTTAAGCCAGATCGTACAAGTTGTAAGCCCTGGACCATCGTATAAATAAGACTTACATAAACTTTTCTCATATAAATAGCTTCGTCTCCGTGAGACTTCTATAATTTATCTTGATTCCTTATACCCGTATTTGATTAATTATACTTTTTCTCTACAGTGCGCTACAAAATAACTACTCATTAATAAAAAAACTCTATTTGACCCCCTAATTATTAAGACATATCTATAATTATAAAACTTATATTAATAATTTAACAAATAAATTAAAGCCAAAGATGTGTGCGTTGTAAAAATGGTGGGCAAGTCACCGCTTCCTTTATTCTATTTTAAATTTCGTTTATGGTATCGTGACTAGAAGATGTTTTTAAAATATTTAATTCAATAGTTACTTAACTCATTTAGCGACGTTGATATTTGATTAAATCTTTTATTTGATAATATAATGTGAACAATGAAATTTAATACAACAGTCAAATCTTATGACCTTTTTGCTTAATTTGAAAAATAATCTTATACGATTTCTTGTTCTTTGAAGAACTTCAACTCCCAAAAAATGTTGAAGCATAAAAACCGAACGAATATAATATTTTTAGTTTTCTAGAGCCAATGAAAAATAATATTGAAATGCAAATAAAGGTATTTTAATTATTTCTAGGCCACGATATTTAAGTTTGTAAGTATTTTTTTATGTGTGTAGTTCACATTAATTCAGGTAACCAGAATTTTTGCTGCAATTTTAGGAAGAAAAGTAACATTAAAATTATATTTTATCCAGATTAAAAATGTTCTCAGATTTTCGCGGCCGTTCAGAATTATGTTATAATTTTCTGGGATATTTTGTCGTGTATATGTGACCTCTCTGGCCGACGTTTCGGATCCCATTCAGGGCTAAGATCAGCCAGAGAGGTCACACATACATGGCATAGTATCCCAGAAAACTATACACAGGAGTATATCCAGATTAAAAATGTACGATTGAACGTCTTAAAGCATTTATAATATCTGTTTCTTGTTCTTTCCCTTAGACGCTTGGACAGTACTAGTCCACTACTGCACTGTATCGATTACTTGGGACCACTGGTGACTCAATCTTTCTTTGCATAGTCTCCTGAGTGGTCGATAATACATTTTCTTTTCTGGTACAAGCGAAAGAAATATCTATGTATACTTAGCTGAGTTATATATACTTATTAAAAATAAACTTAAAATTAATAAAATTAAACATCTTCTCAAACGATATCTTTCCTGATATAATCTATTTACGTCACCCTCGCTGCTCTTTTTAAGTATCTCATCTCTGCAGCCTGGAAATATGTTGATATATAATTTATGCAACTGAATTACTAAATATGCCTCAAATTCGAAAAAAATACAAGAAAAAATATGTATTATTATAAAAATGTAACGCGATAACATTTTTTTCGTTGCCTACCCCGTTTCGTGAGTGAAATATTTGTTAAATCTTTTTCCACGAATAATATCTTAATGTTACTTAATTTTTGTTAAAATTCTAAGACCTTCTTGCTTAGTTTGAAAAATAATCTTAAAAGATTTCTTGTTCTTAAGTATCTCTTGAGATATATGAGATAAGCGTAAAAATTTTTTGACGCTTAACAACAGAGCGAATATAATGTTTTCCTTTTGGAGAGTCCATTAAAAATAATATTTTAATGAACATTTACGAACGTATTTGATTTATTTGTATCTTTAAAAAAAACTTATTGTTTCGGATTAAGTTTTAAGAAATCCATAATCAAAAATTTTGTCAGGTGCGTTTCGCCTGTGAGGACATTATTAATCTTACTATTTTAGATTCAATTACAATTATTATTTTACATTATTATTTTTACCATTCATTTAAATACAAGTTGTTAAATTTTAAATATTAAGATTGATAATGCCATCATAAGGCAAAACATGTCTCATAAAAATTAAGTAGACCTAAACAAACGATGTTTGTTTCATTTTCATATGCCCAATCTTTATGTTTGTGAGCGTCGTTCTATGTATCTAAATCAATCACACTGATTACATTGCCAAAACTATTGTCAATGTAATTATTTTTTAGTATCAGTAAATTACTAAGCATTATTTCAGGCCTAGAATGAAAAAAGGGCATTATTTTCAGGATAAAATTTGTGAAATCACTAAAAGGAAGATATGAATGTATATGTTCGTCAATATTTAAAATTAATCTTGTACCTATACAGTTTATTGTACGTTGTGTCAAAATTTCATAATGCGGAAAGTTCATATGGTCAAAGATAGTAAATAGATTACGAGACAGCGACTGCCAGATTTATGTTAGAGTATCAAACCTGAAATATTTTCTGTACACTTTTGTAAGTTTGGCTATTATGGTATTTGAGTTCAGGGGATTTTGCCAGATAAGAGGTATTACAGGTACAAAAAAATATGTACGTAAAACATAAAAATATTTTTAATATGTTTAATGGTAATTTTAATTTAATGACAGTACTATATACTCATATTAAAATAATTGCCAGACGTTTTCACGGATCATTTCTCCCGCCAGTCCCTTTGAAGCTCTATAAATAACCATGACATTTACGTTATAGTCACAAATATGAGTATTCTGTATTTTATTCAGGCTACTCTTTAACAAATTACATTCTTCTTCCTTGCATTGTCCCACTGCCTAGGTAGGCTGTTGGGGTCGGCTCTCTCGTTATTAGGCTGTATCTTCTCCGGTTTTGGTTATCGCTTTCATCCAGGCATATCGTCGATGTATATATATAATAAAGCCAATGTGCCATTTAGTACATTCTGAGATGAACGAATCAATTTGTCAATTTTTCATATAAATAATGGAGAAATACTAAAAAAACATTGCCGTTCATCTGGAAAGTCTGCCTAGTATTTATTTAAAATATTTTTTATAAATCTAGTCTATGAAATTATTTTTTTAAATAGTTTCAATCGTTTATCTCAGAATGTACTAAAACGGCACATAGCATTAATTATATATACAGCGACGATATTTAACAAAATACCTAATACTTTATATTTTAACGTTTTACTTACACACTTACTTATAGAGTTCATCTACAAAAAATATTTCAGGTTTAATACTATACTGGAAATCTGGCGGTCATTGGCTTTTACTCTATTTATTTATTTATTAAGGAATCTTAACAGTTTTTTAAACATATAATGTAAAAGCATAGTGTTCATTTCATAGACCAATCAAATAGATTACGAGGATTACTGTAGATGATACTCTTACTATTTGTGAACGTCTAGTCGACTAGTTCAGATCAGTGTTTTTTTGAAAAAATGTAGCGCTTTCTTATTTTTTCTTTCCTTGCCTACCCCGTTTTGTGAGTGAAATGTTTGGTGAATCTTTTAATCGTGAATAATTTTTTATGTTGCTTAATTTTTGTTAAGGGAACGAAGAGGTACGGCGTCTTTGCGGGGCATCATGTGTCGGTGCGATGTTTATCGCGCGATAGACGCCCTCTTGATTTATAGCCCACCCGCGCCTGTGTCTACCAGATACGTTCCTAGATTGCCCGAGAAGGTACGAATTAAAATTAAAAAACACCCCCTCCCCCCGATGCCCCGCTGTGGAATCGCGTGCTGGAGATGACTCATGCGATGGAAATTAATAGTGCCAAGTCTGGGAGGTGACGCTATGGTGAATTATAGATCGGAGGGCGAAGGTAAAAGCCAAATTGTTTATTTTTATGCAGCATTTTTCAACGACGTCGGAGGGAGATAATCACGTGGGGGGTAACGTTTACAATGTTCAAACAAAATTAAAATATGATGCATCATTTATAAACTACATAAAACTATCGTGGTTGTTCTAATGTCTACAAGACGTATATAGCAACAAATATCCATGCAAGTTATTTTTTGTAAAATAAATTATTAATGTAAGCATTATGAAGAAGGATATTCACCATACATCAAAATGTATGTCAAAACATACTTGCACTTCTTAAGGCTGGACATTCACTTTACAAATCTCAAACTTGAGGTATTGGGTGGATTTGATCGTGCACTTTCAAGACGGATGTGACAGAAAATCTGAATGTAATATCAAATGAACTTGATAGGACGTCATATATGTAGGTTGTGAATATTCCTGGAGTGTGAAGTATGTGTATAGAAAGAGACGACTATACAATTGTCTTTTGGTCTTTTCAAATTCATTATAAGTCGTCATCTGTCGGGATAGAAAACTGCACATGTATTGATCATACTTGAAATATATTTTACCGCCAAATCTCTTTTGAATGTCTTCTGTCAAAATTCGCATTTCGTTACGTCAGAAATAGCGAAAAAATGCAATCTTTGACCACGTTTATCTCCTTAGCTGTTGATCCTTTACCCTAAGTGAATTTCTTGTTGAAAATTGAATGAGGAAGACTCCCCAGAAGTTTTTGTAATTAGCTATGAAACAACCCGTGTATACATTGACAGTCCCTGTAATCCGTTGGGCATAACACTGGCTTCGCATATCGGAGGTTCCAGGTTCGATTCCTGGTGAAGTTACATTACAACTGAGCGATTTGATCAAACCTAGGTGTTTTTGTGAAGTTTTTCGCTACATTAATTGAGCCTCAGGTAGCGTTAAAAAATATTTTTATGTGTAACAAATAAGTTAAAAAATTGGCGCAGTTATGTCAAGTGATCAAAGCGGCCAATTGACATTACCAAATGTTGATAATATGCGGCCAGAAAATATATCGTAGCGCCAGTTGCAATGTTCTGCCAATTAATAACTTTCCGGTCGACTTTTCAGATCCCATTGCAGGGTTCATCATCAAGGCTGATGTATTGTTCTGAATTTTGATGTTGGGGTTAGCTTTAGGATACTGACTTCATACAATTTTGCTTAGCTTTCCGTTTATTCAAATGGACGTGGGAGCCACGAAACTAGCGAAGGGAAAACTACATTTCATAATGAAGACTACAATACACACACGTTCACCAGTTTGAAGACTACAAAGTGTACACTACAATTGTAGTTAAAACTACTTGAAGTGGAGTAATTGTAGTACTACGAAATGAAGTGAAGTAAATGAAGTGAAGTAATTGAAGTGAAGTAATGAAGTAATTTTAATATTAATGAAGTGAAGTAATGAAATGAAGTAATTGTAAATTAAAAGTAAAAAAAATGAAGTGAAGTATTTTTTTCCCAAATAAAAATTTGGCGAGCTAAAAAAAAGTTCATTGAGAAACACTATTTTAAGTATGTTTCTCATGCTTTCGGTAACTTTGAAGTGTATGTACTTTGTAATGTTCGCTTTGAAATGAAGTGTACTATTTGAAGTTTATACTTTCAATAACTTTGGTGTTTGTAGTTTGTAGTGTGCACTACACTTCAAAACGTGCGAAGTGTGCACTTCAATGTAATGTAGTACTACATTGTAGTAGTGAGTACAGAGCGGACCCATCACTACACGAAACTAAATCCGCCGTCAGTACGTAATGATTCACGTTATCTTGTTATAATATTTGTATCGGCCACCAAAACACTGCGACAGCTCTTATGCAACGATCACAAAGGCCATCAATTGCATTATATATGGTCATTGTAGGGCCTTTTATTGGAAATGTTGTACTTGATTTACGATTTGCTAAGTAGATACCCTTACAATATAACTGAACACAAAATACAAAATGTTACTGATCTGGATTGATGCAATTCACATAAAATGATGAATCAGAGACTTAACGGTAATTTTTATTAATGACAAGACGTATGAATCATTTTTGATTTTAATATCACAATGGACTTATAAATTACTAATGTGGAATAATGTATTACAAATAAAATATAATTTATTCTTTATTGATTTGTGAATGTTTATATTTTTTAAAAAATCCCTCTCGACGCTGACCACAAGAAACACATGGATTTCGCATGCATGTGAAACTATATGACCTGGTTCAAAAAAAAATTACTATTTCTATATTTTAAAAATTAAAAATCTGTTTAATTGAAGCTAGGGGAAAAATTAACACATAATTTCACAAAAAAAGTCTGCTTGATTCTTATTGGCAATGAGAGCAAACGCACCGCTTACCCAGGACCTTTTTACAAGCAACGGCTCGGGTTCTGCTCATTCGCTACCAGGTTGACATTTTTTATATGAAGTTGACCCTTAAACTGTGTAGGTACTTAATAATATATTAACATTGATTTTATAAGTTTTTAACTGAAAGTGGTTTTGGATATCGAAATTCAATTATTAAAATTCTTTTTTGTAATAAATCTCTATTTACAAAATTAAAAATGATTTCAGAATGCCTGGTATGCCTAAATATAGTAAATATTGTAAGGAATATATGTCAGAATCACAAAATTCTAGAATCAAGATGAACTGTACATTATTGAAAGTTTCCAAAGAGGCTGGACGTTTTAGAATGTTTAATTAAAAAGATCTGGAAGTCGGTCAAATACGCGGACATGTACCAGAAGGATCGAGAAACCCGATTCTTGTGAATTGCGCAGTAGCCACGCTGACAAACCAATGTGTATTTTGATAGCGACCGAAAGTCATAGAACCGGGCGAAAGGATAGCAAACTGTGAACCAGTGCGATAGATAACGGTATGCAAAGCATTACCAGAGACGAGTTTAACTTTCTAGTGATCCAAAAAATTAGTGCGAATTACGGAATAATGATTCAGCTTATGTTTGTCTCCAGTGAGTTTATGCTTAATAAAAATGTAATTATTTATAAGTGTTTCATTTGGATCCCATAGTGACGAAACTGTGAAGATACGGAAGAAGGGAATTATATATCGACGGTACCTACGTATACTGTCGAATCTGCGAAAGTTCGACTTTGGTTCAACTATCTTAAAGTATCCAAATTACAATAATGTTAAAAAATTAAATTATTAATTAAATTTACATTAAATTTTCCAATAATGTAAAAAACTTGTAATTTTCGTTTCAAAACATGTAAAGGAAAATAAACTTTTTTTAACATTTTTCCAAAATATAGACTAAATTGGATAATTCAAAATGGTAAAACGAAACTCGCCTTTTGCATATTCGACAGTATATGAAGGGACCGTCGATATAAAGGGTAAGCTTGCAGGACTATATTCGTGCTTTAATGTGCGAATATGTTCAAGCAACCATGACCTAACATCAATAGTTATGGAGATATGCGGAATTAAAGTTTGCATTTTATTTTCAATGTTTCTGAATTATTTTTTGTAAAACTTTGGACTATCATTATTTTAATTAATAAAAATTCATTTAATTTATGTAGTAAAGTCAAATAAAGTATTAAAAACCTTCGGATTCCAATTGGAAAACATTTCAATTGGAATTTCTGCAGGTCTTTTATTATTTTATTTAACTTGTATTGAAACGAATAATTTTTTTGTATTGGAAATAATTTACTGTAATGATAATTCAACGTTTTGTAAAAAATAAGTGAGAAATATTGAAAAAAAGAATACCTATTGATATTAGGTCATGGCTGTTTGAACGTTTTTGATTCATAATCAAGGTAGGAATATAGTCTTGCGAGCTTTTTAATGTTTTCCAAATAACCCTGTTTATGTCTGAGTGGAATACAAAAAATTTCCTTGCTCAGACTACTTATATGTTTGAAGATATTGATTTCACTACATTAAAAATCAAGGAATTTATGACTGATTGTCGTCCTAACCGATAAAAATAGTTTTTTTTTTTAGTTTGACTTTCATAGAAAAATTCAATAAAAAACTTTCAAGACATTAACAATAGGAAATAGGACACAGGGCTCTCCAACTCTCACACGTCATAATTATTTTATCATAATTATCTTGCATCGGATCAGCGAGCGCGAACAACCTCAGCATCAAAATTATATCATTATTTATAACAAACGCTGAAAGTTCCAATATTTATATGTCCAGAGGGAATCATAAATGTATTTTCTGCAAACGGTTGAGGGAAATAAAACAATGATTGAGTGGATGACTTCTGGTAAACTGCGAGCAACGTGTTCAAGATTTTGATTGGTTGTGGTAACTTTTCGTTGCCGCATAATATTCTTTCTTTTAATTTTTTAGAATTATCGCTATTTCGAAAGATATGAACGTATAATTATTTAATTCGAAAATCTATCTTAAAAATTTCAAGTAAAAGTTTTGAAATCATTAAAATAATGATCGTTGTGAAAATGAATTGATTAAATATTTAAAGTTTAATAAAAAAGACTCAAACATACAGGAGTCATGAGGATGAAAGATTGGGCTTTATATCATAACCCTGATATTTTATAATTAAAGTACGCAACTCGCATAAAAAATGACCACTAATTATATAAAGTTATATTAATCAATCGTGAATGAAGTCAAATCAAACAAATAATTATTACTATTTTGAAATACTGAGAAATATTATACAACTGCGAAACATGTGAGAGCTATTATATAGTTAGTAAATATATTGTAGTTAATGTAAAATATTACATCATATGTATAAAACGTTTGAATAATGCAATTTCAAATATAGGTAATATAGGATTATATTTAATTTCATTTCTTCTGAATCATTTCCACAAAATTAATCCAAGGCATAAAACTATTAAAATCTTATGTGGGGTATAAAGTAAAGATAGAAATGTCAAAAAAAAAAAACTTAACGCGGTTACCGAAGAGTATTAATTTTAAGTGTACTGAATTAGAGATTTTACAGGAAACATTGTCTATAAATTTACAGGAAACATAATTTTAGTAGGGATCGATACATGAAATCTAGAATTCAGTACATTTGAAATTAGTAATCTTCGGTGCCGCCATTCAAAATATTTTTTGGATATTGCTACCTTTGCTTTTATACCCCACATACACACATGTGACATAAAAGCAAAGGCAACATATCCAAAAAAATAAAATAAAAATTTTGAACGCAGTAACTGAGGGTTGATAATTTAAAATGTTTTATATTCCAGATGTTATGATCTATCCTTTCCAAAACCATGTTTCCTATAAATTTATAGGAAACATGGTTTTTATATTTTCTATAAAATCTCGTATTCAGTATTTATAAATTAGTAAATCCTAAATGACATGATTTGTATTACTGCCTTTGCTTTTATACTCCACATGTAACATATAGTATATTTATGTTAAAATATTAATTACACACGAGTTTTCGCAATTTTTTTTCACGATATTTAACATAAAGTTTACTAAAAACATATTTTTTTAGTTATGGCAGATCATTGATTACATATAATATCTGAAATATATATTTGCGGTTAATTGTTTAAGAAAATAAGAGTTCAGAAAACTAAGTATTGTTTGGTTGATAATTTTTGTCTGCCAAATAGATTAAAGCATGTGATTTTTATTCTATTTATTCTTTAAGAATAATAAGTGAATACAACTGAAGGTTTTTTTAGAATTTTTCCTGTATTTCCTTTCCCCGTATTTCCGTTGTAGCAACAGTAGAAGGGAGGCATAAATATGTTTAAAAAACGATTTGTTTGCTATTCTGTTTGCAAATGTGTTCTTTAGAATTCCATTAGGCCCGGAGATTTTTTTATTAAAACTAAGCACTTTACGTCGGGACAAGATTCAGAAAAGCATTTATATTTAAAGCAGAAAACTTAAACAAAAGTTTTCTGAATGGCTAGTAAACAAAAAGTTTCTAAAATCAAAATAAATCTTAGTGAAATGTAAAAGGAGATTTCTTCGTGTAAAATAAAACCTAAAGGTTTTAATAAGTTTATCTAGTGTCGGTGCTAACTACTTGCTAAAAAAACTTTCAAGAAAGAATGTTAAGTTTATTTCTTTTCAACGATTTACAAGGTATTACAGTTAGTTAATAGTATTTGTATATTGTACTTTAACTTGTAACATTCCGGTACCCTTTAATTAAATATTCCATAAATTGTATATTGTAATGCCAACGTAATTTATTCTAACAATAATTCCATAGATTGCGCTAAAAGGGTTATCTACCTTTGATTGACAGCTAAGGTTCTTGTTTCAAAGTCTGCTCAGAGATGGTTCCAGCCATAGTTAACAAACCCACACACGAAAGGTGGTTGTCATTACATTAAGTACCTTAAGGATTCAGCCTAGGTATACTAAGATATGACACCACTTTCCCTGGTAAAATATTAATGGAACATGACTAAAAATATGTGAATACTACAGAACACAAATGCTTTTATATGTTGTGTGCTGTAGTGAATACAGTACGAATACAAACATCGTGGAGATCTTAACTCAAGTCCGAGCCTTTAGCCTTCGTTTAGTGATGGGTCGTCGACGTATTTATCGTCGACGAAACGAGACCGTCCATTTCCGTCCATCGACGAGTCGATCAACTAGTTGAATTCGTCAACTATAGTTGAATTTGTCAACTATAGTAGAATTCGTCAACTATAGTTGAATTCGTCAACTATAGTTGAATTCGTCAACTATAGTTGAATTCGTCAACTTCGTTATGCGGACGTTCTACGGAACGATGTGTCTACGGCTTGACGCTGCTCGACGGCTCGACCATTGGCTATTTTTATTAAGTTACTTTTTAAAATTTAAAGAAGTTCAAAGAAATATAGTTTCGGGGAAAGTAAAACGGCTAAAATTAAATTTTACCATCCATTTTCAGGTAGATTTAAGAAGTCGAGATCGATCGAATAAAATATTGATCTTAGAAAAATATCTAGCCGGCCTTTTCGACTGTTAATTAATAAAAGTTTTATCGTATAGTAAAAATATCAAAGTTTGTTAACCCATAGATAACCTAGAAATTTTGCAGCCCTTTCAAAAATAACTGAGTAGATAAAAGCTGATATTTTTTTCAAACGATTGTAGTTGTTTCATTAAATTCTTAATTCTATGAGATATATTTAAATTATTCAAAGGCGTACTTTTTCCAATGATGTATCTATACAAAAGAAAATAAAGTGTAAAATAATTAAACAGAATTGTTTTATTTTATACTGCGTAAAATTGGGAATTCACCGAAACGTTGCACAATGCAAGTAAAAAATAATATAGCAAAATTATTTTGTGGTGACAATTATAATTTATATAAATTATAATTATGTCATAGTCATAGTATCGTGTATACAGATCTGCACTCTATGGTGGTGTACTTTAGAGTTGAAATGCAGTTACCCGTCGAGCCGTTTACAAGTCAACAGCGAGAGATGAGAGAGAAATCAACGGAGACGTTTTGTCTTGCTCTCTCTCGTTGCTTTGTACTACGTTGAATAACGAACGAAGGATTCTTCGTTTAGTCATCTACAGTCGTCTACGTATACGAATTCAACTAGTCCATGCGATAAACTTAAACCGTTGACGCGTCGATGCAACGTCAACGGTTGATTTAAACTAGTCCGTCCATTCAACGCCCATTCCTACCTTCGTTCGCTGGCTTACAAAACTTAACTAACAGAATATCTAGTCTGGGGACCCAGTAAAGGATTCTGTAGTTACTCCAATAGCGACGAGAGGACAGCAACCCACGGAGGACCTGGTCTGGGGACCCAGCAGCAGAATCCGGGGTTGGTCGCGATACTGCAAGGCTCCATCCCAGGCGCTTGCCCAGCTTCTCACCGAGGACTAGGACCAGCTTCTGCTGTCCATTAGACCGCGTTATAATATGTAATTGATAACTAGGTAATCGTCATCATCATTCTTGGCACTACAACCCTTGGTGGGTCTTGGCCTCCTCAATAATTTCCCTCCACTGATCTCGGTCTAGTGCTAGCTCTCTCCAGTTTCGAAGCTCTAAGGCAGAGATATCTTTGAGGACGCTGTCACTCCATCTTAATTTTGGCTAGGTAATCGTACTTATAAATAATTACAATTTCTTAAAGTGTGATCTATTCAAGGAGCTATATGCTTTTTCTTCCTTAATTTGTCAAGAATGCAGATATACGTACATATACAATAAACAGTCTTGAAAACTATTAATGAAAAATTGTAAAAATATCGGCACTGTAGTTATACTCAAATATAAAAATTAAATTATCTTCAAGAGAACGAATTTTTAAAGTCATTTTATTCAGAAAAGCTGACTCTCTAATTGCCTTTATGAAAGTGGCTGGTGAACAGAACAACAGTGACAGAAACTAAAACTGTTACGAGCTTAATTTAAAAACCAATTACTTTATTTCATCTTCTCTAGGATAAGAATTAATATTTGAAAATGATATACCTCTATTCACAGCTGTGCATCGCTTGGATGACAATAAAAAATATAAAACAGGTTATTTATTATCTGTTTATTTTGTGAAATAACAAGATTCAGGTAATGATAAAAAAATATCTTTTCATAACTATCGAAGTGTTCCTACAAATTATATTATATAACCATTTATGTTAAAAATAAATTGCTTTTTCCAACTATTTTTTTTGTATATGTATAATATTTAAATACATTGCTTCCATTTGTAAATACGAGAAATGACATCTTTAAAAACTAACCCATAAAAACCAAGTTTTTATTATACTCCCTTTCTCATTTGTATTGTTTCCAATTTGACATTCTATCAACATATTCCTCTTGATTTAAGTTCATGTGGAAAATCTATTCCAACTAGTTGAAAGAGGTTTTGTGCCCTCTCCACGCATCGGGCTCCTTTCTCATTTGTATGGTTTCAAATTTGAAAAAACCGTTAAAATTTCGAAAAATCCAAAATTATACTAACGATAATATTGGGGAGGATGGTGCAGATTTGGTGTGAACTGACATTCTCAAACAGTTTGATGATCATTTTGTGTCAAGTAAGCGTCTTTTTTGATTTCAATTATAAATATATTCTGATCTGTTATTTCCTGATAACAAGTTAAAAATATAGAAATAATTTTGGGTTGGTGTAAATTTAAATGTTGTTATATTAAGTGTATCTCTAAATCTCGTAGAATGAAAAATGCTTCTGGTATTTGGTTTGTTTTTAATTAGTTAATTAAGTTAAATTTTAAAAATTTTCAGTATCAATCGATAGGTACAACATTTGTTTTTTATAGATAAGCATTGCACCATTATTACCTAAAAATGTAAATGTACGGAAAAAATAATTAAAATGAATTACAAATTATCAATTTCTTATAGATTTTCTCAATATTACGTATTATGTATAAATAAATTTGTTCGTGTAAAAAATTCAGACTCAAGTTTAAAAATTCTACTACTATTTATGATTAACAAAATCAGTGAATAAATAATTACAGAATATAGTTTAATGTTCACGTATATAAAATTTGTTGGTTGCGTAGATTGTTAAAGGTACGACGCTTTATTATTTGTGTTTGTGAATACACATACAATTTTGTATTCAGTTGGCATACCAATTACTCGATGAATAATTCTGTTGTTTTAGAAACAACAATTATATGTGTAAAAATTTCACTCATGATTAATGTATAAGTAAGAATGTTCGACTGCTAAAAATCAATTCTATATATCTTCAAAAAAAAAAAACAGATATTTTGTAATTCAACAATATACTATTATTACAAAATATATTAAAAAAACACAACACAAAAAACTCAAAAACTTTTTTTTTAATATAACATATGTAATTATATAAATGCATAAGTCCCTCTTCAAGTGCAATAGTCCCTTTTTGGAAAGATATATCAAATAAAATTTATGTTTTAATTATTGTTTTAATAGACTCGAATAAAATAAAATCTAATAAACTGTATGTAATATTAAATAAATAAAAAAAGATTAAATTTGACCAATGAATATAGGCGAGAGCACATCTCCTTGATATACTTTATAAATTGACATCAAGCATAAATAAAATGAATACATTTACATAAGCCTAAAATTATTTTGAAACTGAATAACATAGGTTTTGTTATCTCACCGATTGACCAAGGGTTCGATATTTACTTATTTTACTTATAAATATATTTCAAGAATAATATATAATTCTAGTCGAATTTAAATATTTGTTTTGGGATCATGAATGTTTAATGATAGAAAATAATATAAATTGATAATGTGTGCTTTATGGTCTAAAAAATTAGACTCCTGAATGCTTCGTTTTGGCGTGTTGAAAAAGTTGGCAAAAAAAAGCTTATTTTCTCACTCGGAACTTTGCTCGTTGATAAAAAATCTCGAACTCCGGTCT
Organism: Agrypnia vestita; assembly: GCA_016648135.1. NCBI lineage: Eukaryota > Metazoa > Arthropoda > Insecta > Trichoptera > Phryganeidae > Agrypnia > Agrypnia vestita. Next base: position 36,729 of record JADDOH010011484.1, on the reverse strand, counting down.
GAAGCAGAGACTAAAGCTAATATACGAGAATGACTCAGTCGCTTGTAGTATGTATTGTGAAGCAAATGTTCTAATAATGGGTTGAACTAATCGACAAAATAATCTATACATTAAATAACTATTGCTTATTTGTCGCACGTGTACATATATATTACGTATCATTTTTGTTTTAGACAATGTACCTCAAAATGTATTTTTGAATTAAAATATCATTAGGCATATTTAGAGTAAAATTTAAGGATGCAACAAAATGCACGCGCATCATGCAACGGAATATTTTCACATCATGAAGTCACGATTCACCATTCGAAAGTTAATAGAGCAGTTTTCCGAGTGATATTCAACCAATAGCAATTCTTAAAAGTGACATCAAGTTGCTGGAATTACATATTATTCTCCAGGCAAATTGCTTCTTTGAAGACTGCATATGTTACGGGCACTACTATTCTTCGCTTTGTAACTGTCTTAATATAATTCAAAATAAAACGTTAAACGTAGTACGTACATACATAAATAATAAAATATATACGATTTCAAAAAATTTGTGGTTGTCAAAAATCATGGGTGAAATTGGTGATTTTTATTCTGTGCCAAAGTGATCACTTTAGCCACCCATATGACGGGTCGTAAGCCCTGTAAACACTTAAGACTTTCACGTCTAATTTTCTTTATAAATAGCTTCGAAAAAAATCCAGTTGATAATTGTGTTCTTTAAAAGGTTGAACGAACTCATAAAATATTATAAGATCAAATTTTTTTTTGTCATTTAAATTTTGGAAAAATATTAGAATTGTTCCACTGGATTGCCCACAAATACTTATCAATTTTACGAATGCATCCCCCGTTAACGACAATTTGTATTTGCATGATATTTTTAATAAGCATCACAAAATACGAGGACGTATTTATTATCTACATCACGTGGGAGTGATTCAAGAATAGCGACCCAGCCTCACCTTTAACTTTACAGAACGCGAGGCACAACGAAACTGAGAGGTGGGCCTATAGAAATCGTAAAGGTTAATGTTTTCTACTTGAACGGAGATAAGACACGGAATTGTCACGAACTTTACGAACTTTGGTTGAACTGAACTAGTTTATATTTAATTGGGCGGGCTCGGGCGAATCAGCATTGTCCAGTGGCGGAGAGATGGCGCTGAATTGCAACAGATACTGAACTCATTTTGTTTGTGTACGGAAAATAGTTCGTTTCATTTTAAGGTTAGGTTCTCGTGTGAATACACTAGATCTATCAGCATCTATCCACGAGTACACGGCTCTAAATCCACAGACATTTTTAAGAAAGATAAAGTACGAGGGTCATTCAGAAAATTAGGTTACATTTGTTAAAAATCAAAAAGTGCATGTATTTTCATAAAATTTACAGAAATGGTAACACAGGTTTATAATTATTAAATCATATACATGAGTGTCGAACAACTCCTGATCCACCTATTCTAGCCACTTTAAACTATTTTCTCAACCTACTCATCGTCAGAAAAATGTTTTTCTGCTAAAAACTCATTAAACTTAATGAAAAATCACAACTGCTTCGGAGCGATAGCGTCGTCATTTATATAGAAAATTGTTTTCTTGAATCTTCTATTCTTCTACCGGCTTCTAAAAAACTAACTAACTAACCATCATGTCATTTTCCCGCAGGGATATGCGGAGAGAATAGAACGCTATATTCTTCCATCTTGGCACACCACTTTTTCTTCGGTTACATTCACACATCTTCTCCAATTTGCACTATGGTTATTATTGAGGCTTTTAACAGGCTTATAGACTATTCCAAAATATCCAGGCTGTTCGAAAACCTCTCGATTTTAGAATATGGTGACAATACATTGTCATCATCATTATTACTCTTGGCTCTACATCCCTTGGTGGGTCTAGGCCTCCTCAAGAGTCTTCCTCCACTCATCTCGGTTTATTGCCACCTCTCTCCAGTTCAGAATATATGAATATTATACGTTGTATTAAGTAGCGAAAAGTTTATTAAATTTAAAAATAAAAATTTAATAAACTTACATTTTTGTGATTGACTTACTAAACTAAAATCCGCCACTGGTTTTGCCTCCACAGTCATAAGATGAAATAACGCAGGGTGGGTGCTGACGGTTACAAACTACGGAATAAGAAGATTAATCCATACAAGAAAAGACCTGCTAAGCGTCCACCGCTCTGTGACAATACTAGATGGCGCTTCGCACGATCAATATCAAGAAACGTATATTTATGTTAGCCAACATTTATTTCATGTTACAGTTTTGGTTTTCGAGTCACGATTTTGAGATTTTTTATGATCAGGATTTTTCAACAGTTATGTAGAAATAATTATAACAAAAAAATGTTACATATTTATACACGTATAAAACTCAATGCCTATCTGTCCGTTCTCTATATGATTCAACTAGCTGTGCCCGTGCAGCTTCGCACGCGTAGATTTTTAGTACGCTGTTTGGATCGTCATAGAACTTTCGCGAACCTTCGAAAACATTTTCCTTCCAGAACTTTCAAGAAATTTATCGAATGTACAGGAACCATCTAGGCACACCGACACATTACGCCACTCAGCTTAGAACCTTATAGAATTTTCGGGAATTTTCTAGAACCTTCTCCTTCCAGAACTTTCTAGGGCAGGGTTTTCCGGAACCTTCTAGACATACCGACACAGTCGGCGCACCTATTTTGAAATAATTTGAAGCATTTGCGGCCTTTCCATAACAAAAAAATGCGCTAGAAAGCACATTTTCGTCACCCACTCCCACTCATGCTCAGCCACCCCCACCAAACTCGCATATTTTCAATGTGACAACAAGGGCTATCCACCACCATAACCACCAGTGGGTGATTGTGGAGAAAATTTCGCGGGTAGGGAAACACGGGTTTCTTTATATATATATATATATATATAAAGAAACCCGTGTATATATAAACCCTTTATATATATTGATTATGACGCCGCTTGATCATAATAAAAAATGGAAATGCATTTTTTTCATCAATTAGCTCTTTAATATTGCGAAAATTTTTTGAGTAAATAATCGAATGAGTACAATCGAGGGGTATAGCAACAAAACAATAGTCAGAGACCATCTCTTTTTATTCAAACGGAACTGTCGACTATCTTCAACTATTAGAATCTATCTGTTTGCGTGTTCCATCTCGTGTAACTAGAAGTCATGGATGTTTTGCCTTGGAAACTGCTGCCACCAGCTACGTTTTTGATTTCTCACTGCAAAGGCTTCCTAGACTAGCAAACACATACGAGCTGTTTGACGTTTTTGCAACCAACTTTCCAAAATTCAAACATTTTTAAAAGGTATATTGAAAGAGTTTTCGTTTATTAAGTATTCCTCAGATTGGACATAAATAGGTGGAGTTTATGTCAGTTGTTGGCGGGGTTAAATATCTAACTGTTATGTAATTTTTTTATTATATTATGCTTGTGCTGTTATAACTGTTATGTAATTTTTTTACTATATTATGCTTGTGCTATTACTGTGTACGTACGTTCTATTCAATATTATTTATTTTTTTATTATATTCTGCTTTTTTAAAGTTTTTGCTATTGCTTTTATTATATTTATCTTTTTGTGTCGTGCTACTGCGTTATATTTGTTCTCTACTTCTTTTTTTTTTGTTTGTAGTTTTTGGGCATTCACTATGTAATCTAGACATTTTGTTTGAATGGTTCATTTGCTTTAAACGAACGCTTACTTTAATCCAACTTGAAACAACCGGCCCTTAGTAAGTCAGTTAGTAGAGGTTTTATTTTTTTACCACTCATCTTGTTTGTATGTGTAATTAATGCAATTCACTGGAAATGAAAATATTTAACTAAGCATTTTTCGAAAATTATTAATTAAGAGGAAACACTTTTTTTAGCTCACTATTATTTATTGATAAAAAAAAATATTTCGGGGGCCATAGTGCCTTCATCAGGATACAATGTATTTAATGCTAAAAATTAAAATTGAAAGTATATACATAAAAAAAAGAAAAAAGTAAGTTTTTGGTTTATGTCTAAACTTTAAATTTTAATTTTTGGTATGCATTATATCCTTTATGAAGGTACTATTTTGACCCCATAACAATTAATTATTAATTAATAATAAAAATATAATGTCACGGATGCTTAAATTAAAAGGAACTACCCGTAATTGAAGATTTCAAGTATAAACGAACATTTTAAAATAAACATGAATTTAGTGGTAAGCACGACATGTTCGAAAAGCTTCTGGAAATCCAGCATTCTATAAAAACAGACTGACCGGAAAACAAATTATTTTAATATTAATTACATTTTAAATTTGTTTACATTTATTATACGTTTTATCCTGATGAAAGGACCATTGGCTCTGAAACATGTTGATAATTCTATAAATATTTATTTATACAAAGTGTTTTAATAAATTAAATAATTAAAGTACATAATTAATGTTTCTGCAAAGTTATTCTGAAGTTATTGAAAAAAATATGTATCATCATGGCAACGAGTACAAGGGATTTTCTCCACTTTTTTGTTACATTTTCACTTTTTTCTTCCACTTTTTTGTTACAATTTTCTGAGATTAAAATATTTTTAGAGGGGTGGGGTGCACGAGGTGAAATGCTCACACCTCAAAAGTTATACATGTAGATAAAAATATACTTTTTTGTTTCAATGGGTACGATTGAAGGTATATTCAAATACACATTTTCTCATGGGAGCAGTAAATCAATCGGATTAAAATTTCGGGAACAATAAATCATAAACGTTCGGCATTAATTTTTTTTATCTAGAATGTACATTTCTTCAACGAGTACACTAAAACACAAACAATGTAAATACATTTTTTATTAACTTAAATGGTTAACATTGCGAAATTAGTATCGCAGTATCGCTGCAAGAAAATTTCTGAAAAACTTCCAGCGGTAACAATAGATTTTTTAGATACATATTTTTTTTGTGTATTTTTTGATTTATATAAATAATTTTATAATTTATAATGTAAAAAATTATAATAATTTAAAAAGATTTAGTCAACAAAAATTTAAAAAATATTAAAACATTTTTTATTTAATGTTTATTTAATTATAAATAAACTACACTTACAAATAAATTACTGAAAATATGCAGATATTAAAAATAACTGTTTTGTTTAATAAAACATTTTCTGCGTACTACAATGTTTGCTCATAAATCAAATATTTATAATTATTTATTAAAAATTCATTAAAACCGGTTTTGTTTAAATATTGTCGGCAAACAGAAAATAGCTGTCGTGTTGCAATAATCTCAGTGTCGTTTGACTTAAAATATACTACCTATGTCGGCATACAATATTTAATGTTTTTTCTAACACAATGTGGTAGGTACGAAATTACTAAATTTTTTCCATTGCTAATTTTTCGTTATGTAATACATTACGTCGGAATACAATAAAAAACTCTACACTGTCGTGCCAACATAATTTTTTATTATTAAAACAAAAAAATATTACATCCTTATATGAGTAAAAATTTTAATGGTTAGAAAAATAAAAATTGTTTTATATATTTAATAATATTATTCGTTTGTGATTTGCGATATCGACATTTCACTGATTTTTAGTACAATTTCAATGATATTTATACGCAAAAATCTGTTGTTTTCTTCAATAATTTTCAATCAGGTTATTTATAATATTACTTGTTACCACAGAGTATAAAATATGTACGGAGATGAAATAATGTAGGTAGTTCTAAAAGGGAGGAAAAAGTCACAGCGGAAAAATGTCCCATTTGGGGAATGTCTAAGAGCACGTTTTATCAACTTTGTTTATAGTAATAATTCATTTAAAGCAGCACAGCCAGCGGTCAATACTGGCATCTGAAATCAGTTATCTCCAATTTTTTGCCACCTGGCCCCGTGACTAATGACATCCGTAATCGGCTCTCACCGATTTCTTTCTTCTAGTTGTAGCAGGCGGCTTTATAATACTTTTGAAAAAAAAATTTAAGATTTAAAAATTATTAATATTTTGATGAAATGCAAAATGAAACGCACAAACGTGCTGCAAAAATTACTATCAATTGGGAAATTAACATTCTTTGTCAGATTTTGAACTATCGTATGTTATCACACTTGTGAAGTTTTTTTAAAATATTAATGCATTTTCTTTAAATTAATAAGGTAAAAAGAAGGTATAAAGTCAAAATTTTCGGTAATAAATTTGACATACTGTCAGTACCAAAAACAATAAAATATGATTGAATGTGAAAAAAGAAAAAGTATATCAAGAAATGAGTTAAATAATGGGAGAAAAAGGATGAGGAGGTAGGAGTCAGGATAGAGGTGGATGAAGAAAATATTAGATATTGTGAGTGATTGGTCAAAGTCGATTTAATATTACATATAATCTAAAGAATTAATTTAAATTCAGTAATTCAGTAAATTCAGTAATGTATTTATAAAAGTATATTTTCTTCATTAGTCTTCATCATTTTAATATATTTTTTTAATTTAAAAAATTATAATATTGACAGTCGGTTTGTTAAAAAATATCAAAAATAAAAAAACATAAAATAAGTATTTTTACGGAAAACAACGGAAAAAGAACTAACGAATGAATAATTACTCTGACAATAGATGTTTGAATACCGCTACGGAGATAAATAATACTACGAAAGGCGTAGATTTTTAACCGTAACAATAGTTTCGTCCCCCGTCACGACAAGTGTATCAGAATGGAGACAAACAATTAATTCTTAGCCTGCAGAGGCTTGTGAAACAACAGGATTGTGAGGGGGATGTTATTAAGGGATGAGGCTTGAAATATAAAACAACCCTAGGGGAAAATGTGTTTGTCAGACATCTCCAAGGATTGTTGGTGAGGCGTGTACTGTAAGTAATTTAAGTACAGAGAAAATTCCAAGGACGTACTTAAAACTTTATTATTATTTATGTATCTTTAAAATCTAGAATAATGAAAAGCTTTTAAGTAATATTTAACAAATTTTAATTGTTATTTTCCCCTTTAAGAAAGTATCTGGTTTATATAATACCATTTACCGATTCTATTTGTGGCACAAAACCATTCCCGTGATATATTTTCACTACAGTGTATAATAATAGTATGTTAATACTAAGGTTTATAGCTTTTCACGGCTTCAAAGGATTACATTACCCTGAAGGCCTGAAATTTTGTTAGAAATTCGGTGATTTTTTACGACGAGGTGATTATTTTTTTAATTAACATTTAATAAAGTATATAATAAAACATTATTTTAATGGAAGATTTAAAAAATCCTATGGTAGCGTAATCCTCATTACGGTGGAGCTCCTCCGCCGTTACTGAAATGCAATTTTCCACAGTGTACGTTTATCCGAGACACAAAATAAGATCATGTACTCATTAAGAAATTAAATATCTTTAATACAATAGATATATCCGATTTAAAAAAAGTCGTTTGTTAAAATTGAAGGCACTTTTTTTATGAACAATTGTTATTAACAAATGACTTATCGAATTAAAAAATCCATATGCTATACCATATATATTTCATTCTTCAGTAAGTAACCTACTTTTCTATGTCGGGAAAACGTGCAGCGGAGAATGACGTATCTCAGTTACGACGGAGGAGATCCACGAGAATGGACATGACAAGGAAATTTATTTTTCCATATATTTTCTGATAAAATAGTTGTTTATTATGAATTATATACTCAAATTATGGTAGAAACAATAAATTTAACTTTATTATCAAGTAACATTACATTTATATTATTATGATAAATAGTTTTTTGTTATTCATATTAGCTTGCAATGCTTTTAATTAAATGTTAATTTTAATTATCCATATTATTAACATGCACAACGTAAACTTACATCAGGAAAAAATGTGATTTCTCCCACACGAAACAATAAATGTATTAATTTCAAGTGATCAAGTATTGCTTTATGGAATATAAAATAACTGGTTACATAATATTAATTGTATGGAGGAGTCAGAAATTCGAGGACAAATTTCTATATGTAGGTATAAGAAGAAGAAGAAGAAATGAATAGTAAAAAAAACTATGTTCTATTTTTGTGGGAGTTGTGTTTTCTTATTTTTCTTAAAATAAAGCAATCCGCCCTTAAAGAGCGATTTGTGCCATTTTACAAGTTATATATGAGATGTTGCTAAGAAAGGGTATGATAAATTATATATTTGTGTCATTTACTAACAAGAATTTTGATATTATCGCTATCAGATTAGGTGAGTTCATAGCAAGAAAATGACTAATATTGGTTGGGAGTTGAAATTTAGCCTCGATTGTAAAGGGTATTAGAGTTCGGCAATGGGATGAGTTGTGTCACATGAACATTATTTATTATTTGACGAAATTTCATTTTTCATTCGAAATTGTCTGTGTACTTACTGAAAAAAATAAATAAATGTACTATACAGAATCGTTCGTTTGTTACAAGTAAAATTAAGTGTATTTAAATTAGATTTAAAATACTACCAATGACGCCGCGGTCAGTCGTTATTTTGTTGACCAGCCAGCGACCGCAAGACTTGTATGTTGTGTCAAACCTGAAATATTTTCTATAGATTATAGTTAAGAAGGTTTGGATATTATAGCATTTGAGGTCCGGGTATTTTGGCAGATAACAGACAGGTAATACAGGCACAAAAATGAGTAAGTTAAACGTAAAAATGTTAAAAATAACAAGCCTGATTGTTCAATATGTTCAACAAGCAATTCTATACATTGATATTAATTATTTCTAAACGATTTTCACGTATCATTTCATCCACCAGATGCTTTGTAGCTCTATAACTAATAATTTCATTTACGATATGGTAAATCTAAGTTTTATACATTCTATTCGGGCCACTATTTAACAATATTCCCCGATATTTTATATTTTGACGTTTTATTTATACATTTTTTCCTATCTGTATTACCTGTTATCTGCCGAAATCTCCAGTACTCAAATGTCATAATATCAAAACATTTTTAACTTTTATATCATGTTCTTCTACGGAAAATATTTCAGGTTTGATACTATAACGTAAGTCTATTTAGTGGTCGCTGGCTCCTACTGTATTACTTATATTAGTATTTGTAATTATATATAATCATTTGTATATGTAACGAAGTAAAATCTGGCATTCAAAAGACGGGAGAAAATATGTATGTTATGATGACATATAATTATTATCCAGTGACAAAAAAAAAAACAGAAACAAAAGTATTACTAACTAACTAAACAATTCACTAAATAATCATCACCGTTTGTTTCCGCAGGGGTGGGGAGATAGAAAAGATTACCACATTTTTCTATATTGTCACACCAATTTTGCTTCAGCCACATTCACACATCTTTGCATGCACTATCTGCGGTTGTTGAAACTTTAAACAGGGGCGTGTCCAATATTTGTTGGATCTGATCCTGTCAGATCTTGCGGACGCCCTTGGTTCTTGCAGTCTTGAACATTCGTCTCATATATTTTCTTAACCATCATCTCATCGCTCATATGTTTAATATAACATAAGTTATAAAATCTGAACATTTCAAAAATAGTTCACCATTTCTATCAACTACCCGCATTGAAAAAACTATAAATTTTTACTTTTGCACAATTTTGATTTTTTATTCTGATTTAATATCCTGTATATAAAAAATGCGTATTATTTTGTATTGTGTTTATACCAGCTCTTATCCTAATTTTTTTATTTTTTTATTTATTTATCTTCATCTTGTTACATGACAGGAGATGGAGCCGCTCATCTCACTAGGAAGAACCTGTGCCGAGATGAGCAGCTAAACAATATAGTTAGAACAAAAAATAATAAAGATATACAACAGAATACTATATAACTATAAAATTAATTAATTAATTAATTGAGTATATAAATATAAAATGTGGATAATAAGAACAGTATATACTGTAAAATACAAAAGCAATAGTGAAAGTAGAGTAATTTATATAAAAATCATGTGCATGGATAGTAACAAAATGTATATATAATAGCACAGTTAAAAGTGTATTTAGGTATGTACCTATATAAGAAAATTAAATGAATGTTTGTGTATATTAAATAGTGATAAGAAATGAAGTTTAATGAGCAATAAATTATGACCTGTTTTCGGCAATTGGGTATTTGTGCAAATGCAGGTGACAATAATGTCTTCTCCAATAGTGTTTTGTAAAAAGTTAAGAGTAGGGTGTCCACACTGACTATAACAGAATGGACACCAAATACATTACAATTATTTATTTGGCTTATATACTATTTATATACAACTTTTATATATTTTACCAAGCAATGTCTTTCGACGATAATCTCGTATTTGACCTGTATTTTATTGCAACACTGCCTTCGCGGGGACCAGCTTAGTTTACCTGCGATACACCTGGAGTGGGTTTACAGCACGAGGGTGATGTGGGCGTAGACAGAATAGTCGTCGGCAATTAATGCTATTGTGTATAAAGAGAGAATCCGAAGGGCGCTTCGTGGCGACGGTGAATCGGAAAATAGTTGAAGCAGATTTATCACTCAAAGGAGATCATAAATAAGTGGAAAGATAACATGAAACCGCATTGAGGATGATTTAGAGATCGTGAGAAAGGTAGATTATTATTTCTGAGATAAATGCTTTATATCAAAGAAAGTAGTATTTGTACAATTTTTAAATATACAGCCATCATCATCTTCTTCTTCCCTTTGTCAAAGACTCGACAATGTGTTTTCATATTCTCCTGTCTTGGTAATCATTTCTCTGGCATATGTTAAATATATCTAAACCTATTATTAATTGATATGGCAGTTAATTTGTGTTGCGACATGATTATTTTAATTTAAACTAAATTGAACTTTGTAATGCAAACACGATGAGTTGAATTTAGTACGACTATTGTTTCGAGAGGAGCAGTTCCTCTCATCATCAGGTGTAATTTATAACTAACCTAAATAAAGAAATAATGAATTAAATATGAGTAGATAAACGGGTCGCGGAGCAATGGGAGTGATTTTTTTGCCTGGTCTTTAAGGCGATCGTCTAGCAGAATGAGCAAATTTCACAATTTTTTGTCATATCTTCTCTTGCGTTTTTTATTACATTTTTGTACGGAAATATCTCATTTTAAAATTTATTCATCAGGTTACATATATTTTAAATACGAATATCTTATTAAAATGTCACAAATTAAATTATATAATTTATTAATAAATTACCAAACCTTCGATGTTTTAAAAATGAAGAAAATTGCTCGACTTTATGGGCCATTTATGACTGAACTGCGTGTTGAGATGTCTTTTTTATTCAATAATATTACAAAATAAACGATTATCTTAAATTTATTACAAGTATAGAAAAATCTGTTAGTACGTATACATGCAATTTATGTTTTAAAAAACACTGTTTTTTAAATTATTTTTATTTTTTGTGTGTTTTTTTCAATCCTTTTAAAATAGTTTATAACTTTTTTCTTTAATAAATTAAAGGAATAGACATTATTATTTTAAAATTAATACAAAAAAAAAACAAAAAATTATTCTCGATTTCAGATTTTAGCTATTTAATCAAGGCACTGCGTATTGTGTCAAATACGTTGCGTCTTGATTACATATCTAAAATCAGGAATATCGACAAAGATTTTGATTTTTTTTTTTGTAAAATTTTTTATTGTAAAGTTTTTATTGTAAAATTATAATATCTATTCTTTTGACTATTGAAGTAAAAAAGTTGTCAACCATGTAAAAAGAGTTGAAAAAAACCCACAAAAAAAACAAATTTTTAAAAAACAGTATTTTTTAAAACATAAATTGCATGTAAACGTACTAACAGATTTTGCTATAATTGTAATAAATTTAAGATAATTGTTTACATTGTACTATTGTTGAATAAAAAAGATATGTCAACACGCCGTTCAGTCATAAAAGGCCCACAAAGTGGAGCAATTTTCTTCATTTTTAAAACATCGAAGGTTTGGTAATTTATTAATCAATTATTTAATTTATTTTAAGATATTTTAATAAGATATTCGTATTTAAAATATATGTAACCTGATGAATAAATTTTAAAATTAGATATGTTCCTACAAAAATGTGATAAAAAACGCAAGAGAAGATAAAAGAAAAAATGTTGAAATTTGCTCATTCTGCTAGACGATCGCCTTAAGGGGGAGATGCTGAGAAACGGAGACATTTCTAAGAATATGTTGCTCTGGTGAAATATTTTCATAATTTCTGTATTTAAGTTAATTATAAATTACAAATGATGATGATAGGGACTGCCCATCTCTAAACTATAGTCGTATTAAATTTAACTCTACAGGTGCGCATTGCAGAGTTCAATTTAGTTTAAATTAAAATAATCATATCGAAGCCTCTTCATTTGATTCGTTGAGTATCAAAATATATCCAACCGTCATTTTTGTTTTTCATACATTTGAATGTCCATACAATCTCTCAGCTCATTCATGCATTTAAAATTTTAATTAATTATTGTATTATAACCGGCATCAATATGAAGTTATTGCTTGTTAAAAATTCAAAACATAGCTATATTCAAATTCAATAGAATGAAACATGAATATCTTCATTATTTAAAAAAAAAATTCAAAAACATTTTTTAATATTTTACTATTATTTAACTATAAAAACTTTCTTACACTTAACCTTGAAAATACAAAAAATATATATTTTTTATCTTTAAATTCATTATCAATATTAATCCAAATGCTTGCATTTCAATAGCAACCTAAATCAATTGTCTGGTTTCAAAATGTACATAATTGAATTTTAGAAGTTAAAATAACTCACGAAATAAAAAAAATTCATATACGTCATGTTATTTGAATGTTTTATTTTATTTCCTTTTTTATTAGCTTTTATTTCATATAATTTGTATTATTAATAAGACGTAACATATTTTTTTTTGTAATTTGCCTAAAAAAGTTCATGGCGTTAGGTAAGTTTTGATATTCAACGTCTCATTTGTGATTTCCCTTTATGTCAGAGTAAGGGCTCCATCCTGAATTGTTCTTTACGTTGGCACTTTCCACTCTGTCCACCAGTGTTACTTCCGCCACCTCCCTTAGAAAACTCATCTCGGCGCCCGGATTCTTGCTCTTACTCTCTCCATTTGGTGGCCACATTAGCGTGGGCCTACACACAAATTTAAGAAAACAGTCAGTTTGGTCTTGATACTTAGCGCGAATTTTCTTATCACAGTACTATATTTTCTTGATTTAAATCGAATCCCTTTCGGCGGCATTTTTACGTGGGAAATCTTAACACCTAGCCCTAATTTTCATTTCACAGCACTCTATAGAGAATGTAAAACGCTGCCCGCTTTCTTTCTCTCTCATCGTAGGTATATAATTTATTATTTTATAATATTAATAAGTATAGTAATTTAATATAAGTTTAATTTTAATTTGTACCACACACACGTGGAATTATTTTGTCACTTCTAAAGTTTCGAGAGAAACAGTCACTCTCATCATCGCGTATAATTAAAAACTAACCTAAATACAGAATCTTGTCAACCTATTTGGATATGGACTCTACAAAATATCTCCAATATTAGGCATGTTCCCGTTATTGACTAAAAAACTCCCACCGCGCGATCAGTTTGCCTACCCAAATAGATTTACAAGATTCTGTAATAAGATTAGTTACTTATTACATCTAACTTACCATTTGTGTGTGTGTTTGATATACACTGTTTGTTTGTTTGATGATTAAAATAATCATGTGGCACCAAAAAGTTGCTTCCATATCTATTAACAGTCAAAAATAATGTCCTATTCAACAAAATGAATCTCAATTTTAATGAAATCGCATTTGTGAATTTTTTTTTTCAGAAAATGTATAGTTTCTTCAGAATATACTTTTTTCATATACGTAATAGTTTTTTTCAGAATAGATATAGTTGATAATGTCAACAAGTAGATTTATCACTTATAAAGATGCAGAGAAAACTTTTATCATTGAAAAAATACAGTTGATTTCGGACCTGTAGCTTTGACCAATTATGATAATGTAATACCAAAAATATCGCCATTTTACATATATATATATACCTCTATTTTTATCCATTATATTATTGTAAAAAAAATTTTTCTGTATATCTTTCAAAATGATTCATCAAATACTTTTTAGTAACAGTATGTTGACCCCATTTTTATATTGATGAAAAATATAAAACCCAAGGAAAATATATGGTGTTTTTAAGGGATGTGATAGAGGTGACGGGCATGTATTTTAATAGAATTATCTTCAAATAATATTTAAAAAAATTTAATACTTTCAATAGAATAATTGAACTCATAATCATGTCTCGATCAAGCATAATAAATCAGGCCTCAATAAAACAATGAAAATACTCATTTATTTTATTAACTCAATTTATCCGGTTTGTACTAATATTTATTTATTTATATTTTATCTTTTATAGATCGCTGAAGCATATAATGCTTGTGAAGAAGTAAGTTAGAAAGTTGATTATTGTTGTTCAAAATATAATATTATCAAATTTCCTGGAGGTAACAAAAAAGGATTGAAGGGTTGACTTTGTAAGTTTTCATTTCAAAGGACGTTGTGAACTTCCTACGTTCGTGATTCTAAGTATGATAGAAGTCAAGGGCTTTACGTCGTGTTCGTTAATTCAATAATTCTGTGAGCGACTTGCTCCGAGGGGTGAAAACATAACAGTAATAGTCTTTAAGCCCTTTGAAGCCTCAGAGAAGGGGTGTTTTTTATTTCAAAAATACATTTTAAAATTAAACTTCTTTTTTTCAGCAGACCTTTTTTTCTTTCCTTTTGTTGTAATCAAATAAAGAGAAAATTATTTCAGGTATATTATTTTGTTTTTGACTAAGTAATCCTGTTTTCAGACTACCATAGACTCTTTGCGCCTAAATTACTGTTATTCATAATGTTTTTAGGTCCTCGTATAATACATGCGAATTTCCCTTCACAAAGTAACCCCGTTTTAGCATACTTTAAGGGATGTTTTACAAAAAATCATAAACAGGGTTTTTGTATGGTTGAAGTCACAAATATGTATCGAAATGTAATTATGATAGAATATCACATCACAAGTACGTCTCTAACTACTTTAGTGTTCCTTTCTCATTAAATGATAATAAATACAATCAATATTTTTGATGTATTTCTTTTACTTTCACTGTTTCTTTAACTATTTAAAAGCGTCCAAATTATTGGAGAAATCGATCATAGCTTCTCAGATTATAAGCAAAGCTTGATTTTATTTTTAATTTATTTTAATTTTAAAATATAATAATTTATTTTTAATTTACTTAAGAAATATTTTAAAATTAAGTTTTAATTTGAGAAATCAACATATGTTGTAGTAAAAAGTGACCACAGACGTACTGACTGGAGCACTAACAAAATAAATAAGCAACAAAAATTTTAACGAATTTATTTTATTATAAATAATTTATATAATTAACTTAGAATACTTTACTTACAAAATAAAGTTTTGCAGTTTACGTGGTGGTTGAATAAAAAAGATTGGTACGTTGAATAATAAACTAACCCATAAAACCAACTTTTTATTATACTACCTTTCTTATTTGCTAGTAATAAACAATTTCTAAAAATCCAAAATTATACTATAATTATTGATTTTTTGAAACGAAAATTTATTTGATAATTTTTATCGTCGCCACGACTGCCTGCAATGTTTCATTTCGATTGGATCACGGGAAAAAAAATCGATCCAAAGTTTTTTCGACACACAAACAGACGCTACTAGTTAAAAGAAAGGGTGTGAAAATCAATAAATTTGTCCCGCAACAACTTTCCTTGAATCACGAAAAGAAGAGCCTGAACAGAATTATTCGATGATTTAAATTTAAGTGATTGGAATATATATTTTGATTTAGATATTATTGTCTTTAATTAAAAACACATTTTTAAAATTATATATTAATATAAAACTAGTGGTGTCAATCAAAGCATCGAAAACTATTTTTTTGATAAGCATATGTTTATGTGAAGTAATAAAGTTATTACAGATTACGTAATTAAATTTTAATATAAATGAAGGGCTTGATAATTTACTAATAATGTTTATTAATAATATTAAATCATCAACTTTGTTGATGAAATTTAATAACCCATCATGTATTAATTAAATGGGTTGACTATCAAATTTTCGGTATTTAATCCACCTGAATTAACGAATGGTTCTTGAAGAAAACCAAAGATTAATTATGCCGTGTAACGAGGAAACTTGTACGGTATTAAGAGCAAGGTTAAATTATTACAGGTGATTCAGGAACCACTACATTAATAATATTCTACTCGCTAAAATTGTAATTTTTGGAATATATTTAGACAACATACTAACTAATCACATTGCGGTTTTCCCGCAGAGATGATAGGACGCCATACATTTCTGTACAAGTATACCACTCCGTTGAAACTTTTAATATAACAGTTTTCTAAGCTAAACTAGACTAAACTAAACTAAACTAATTGATTAAGCAGGTCTTTCGTGGACATCCTTTTGCCTTTAAATTCTGCTTATACATTTTATTTACCATCCTTTTCTAGACCTCTTGATTCGCGAAAAGTGCAAGACCAGTACAGAGACAGGTGGAGGAAGCCAAAACCTGTATCGAGTTGTAGTGAACCAGAGATGATGGTAATTTCTGATAATGATGAAGTTTCTGAGATATATCTCAGAAGAGAGAGTACGGCCATTATCCTTGGTTTTACCCATCTGAGTTTCTCACGGGGTGGCATGCATGACTGCAATATTTTAGAAACTAGAAGGTAAGTATATTTAATTACACGTTTTTAAAAATTGTTGCGCGGTATGAAAATCCTGGAAATACACAGAACACTGGTTCCTGATAATTCCCTTAAGGGGGGGGTAAGGTTAATTCGTACAAAAAAAGGCATGTTTTTGTGAATTTTTTGTGACGACACAGTTAAAATCTCTTTATTTAAACTAATAGTACATTAAAGTATGATATTTGTAGAATATTGTGTAAAATTTTCATGACGAAATATTAAGAAATACTGCAATGGCAGCAATTATTCGGACGTGTCTCGGAAAAAAGTAGAATTGCGGTGTCCATCATAACTTGGTGCTAAATCATCTGAAATCAAAATATCAAAGTTCATTCGTTGGATAATAGATTTTTCCAGGTATTTGTTATTATTTTAAATTATCAAATTTCAATTTTTAAATTTTTTGGAAGACTTTGAAGGGAAAAACGCGATTTTTTGCGAAAAATATTTGTTATTAAAAAATTAATAACAAATTTGAAAAAAACTCGACAGCGTTACCTCGTGAATTATGTACAGAAATAGTTTTCAAAATTTCAAAAGGATCGGTGAAGTAGTTTTGAAGTTATGATGGACACCGACTTTGAAAACGTGAGATGTGGGGAAAACGATTTAAATTTTTGCACACTGTAAAATTCAAAATAAAACTCAACACTTATTTTATACTTACACATAATCGTCGATGCCATGTTCACACAGCAAAGAGCTTTCATCATCAGCATGTGTTTGTCCTTGTCTACGCAAAACTCTTCCAATGCAAATAGCACGTCCGGTAGTCTTCAGGTGAGCGCGTCTCTTAGCTGCCCGAGCAGGTATAGAAAATCAGTCTGAGTATCGCTCAAATGTTCATAATTTCGTCAATTTTGCTCCGATTGACTTGAAATTTTGACACAATATTCTTACGATGTTATACATTCATTTAAAAAATTAAAAATAAAATGCAAAAAAAATATATAAAAACCTTACCCCCCCTTAAACAACACAGAAGAGCTACCGCTATACTGAACAATATTACTTTGGACACTGATGCTGTGAGGGTTTTCCGAAGCAGGATTTTCCTACATCTTGGAAATGAATTAATTAAATTTTTTTAACATTTACGAAAAAGACATGTTTATAATGTATATGTTGTAAACCAAATTAATTGAAAAAGAAATGATGATTTTTAAATTTTTTTTACTAATAAAGACAAGCCTATTTATTGAGAGGTAATAGCATCAGCGTTTACTTAAGAAAAAATTGCATATTGATGAGATGTTTACAAGTTGGCAGAAAAAAATTCTGAACAATTTTTGATTACTAATTTTTAAACAAACACACATGGATTCTCCGTTGTTTTGATTTTTTTTTCATTTCCGATGTATTTTTTCAACGAAATCAAATGAAATTTAACAAAATTTGAAATGTATATTGTGGTAATAAATCATTTTTATGTATAGGGTAGGTTCTATTATACAAACAAAAACCTCAGCAAAATTATAAATGCAAAAATTACCGGACAACGCGAGTAATTAATCAAGAGCCCGTAGAGTTTCAATCTCATTTCTGCTGAAAGTATTAGGCACGGGCAAGTTCTGTCCCGAAGCCTTCAAATTTCTAGCACAGTGGTTTGCTACAAAAAGGTTAGACAGGTATAATGTAAAGCCGTAAGAAAATTTTGTCTCATTTTTCAAAGACAAAATAGTATAAGTCTAAAATTTGTTGTTAACTGAAATAGTTAACGTGGCGTGATGATGACTTATTTGTAACCAAATATTTTTTCTATATATATGTTTTTATTGTATATATTACTAATTGATCAAGGATATTTAAAATATTATAGAAATGTATGAAGAGACTCACAGAGTCTAGTAAGGAGGATGTATGCAAGGAAAGTTACCTTATTGTGAATGTAAACAAGTCAAAAGTGAAGAGATCCAGAAATAGGAAAGTAACTAAAGCACGGTCGCCAAGCAGAGAGAATTTCGTATATTGACCCTACGCTACGTAGTCTTGTCGCTCGCGCGCTCGCTGTGCCCATGCGACCGTGACAGCAAAATTGTACAAGAGCGACAAGGATACGTAGCATAGGGTCAATGTACGAAATTCTCTGTTCGGCGACCGGGCTTTAGTAGGCAATTTTTGGAACAAGTGGATAAGTTTTTGTATTTGGGAAGTATGTTCGATAGAGAGGGAAGTTTGAGAAAGATATCGAGAGAAGGGCAACTGCAGGGAAAGAGCTGAACGGTGCTCTGGACGCAATAATTTATAATATATTTATATCTACCGAGGCACGACTAACGGTACATAATGTAATTCTGGTAGCAATACTGATATATGGAAGTGAAACCTGGAACTGGCAGAAGAGAAATGAAAGTAGACTGAATGCGATGGAGATGAGATCCTTTAGACACATGTATGCCAAATTCATTTATGTTGATGAAAGAATGGTTGGAAAGATATACAATGCAAATTTTGACAGTGTCGGGAAGAGAGGGCGATCACGGAAGACGAGGTATGACCACTTTAACCAGATACTGGAAGATCTTAGAAACCTCAAAAATCGACAAGATGTGAGAATGTGGATAAGGCGATAGTTATGTGTCAGGACAGAAAAGTGTGACGCTCTATCTTCTCTGCCTACCTCCACGGAGAAACGGCGTAGTGTATGTAAGTATTCATATAAAATATGAAGACATGTTACATTCATATATTCACTATTCTGTTTATAAAAGGAATTGGTTACCTATCGGCTAGTTGTATTTTCATATATAACGGCGGGTTATATTATTCTTGAACGAAGCCATGTACTTGTGCTAAGAAAATATAATTGACTCGGTAGTCTCCCGAGACGAAGTTCAATCCTCCAACACTAAATCACTTGTTCTATAGCGAGTGTAATAGAGCTATACAACAAGCATGCAATTCAATACAAATAATACGATTACTTTATTTTATAATTCAAATTGCACTTACAATATTAAGGATTTAGAATCTATCTGAACATAAGCAGGAAACATTTTAATTTTTAATTAAATTATTATTGTAACAAGTAAATAAAGTTTCTGAAGTAATTAATTTTTTGAAAAGATTTATTTTTAAGTTAATCTATTTTCATTCATAATATTTTTAATTATGCGTTATAAAAGCTTGAAAACTAAAAATAAACTATTTTTAAATTTATTTATATGTGTATTGATTATTATTATGTACAGTCATAGGACCTTTACTAAAAATATAGTGTCACGGAAGTATAAAGTTTGCGGATTATCGAAGTCTCTCCACAAAGTCCACACGAATCTGGAATTAACTGGGTTATTCTTATATTCACTAGAAATATGGAGAAACTACTGAAAATATGGAGAAACCAGTCAAACAGTCTCGAATATTCGACAAATCAAGGTATAAAAAATCAAAGCCATTGCGCATCAGCGCTTGCGCAAAGCAAAGCGAACAGAGCAAGTACGCGCGCAGCGAATTAGATGTTGTTGTTTGAAAAGCGCGACATAGAAGTCCACAGATAAAAGAAAACCGCGCGGGTGTGGCCAGAGTGTGAATAAGCAACAAATATTCGGTCAGTGAAAAAGTGCGAACACAGCAAGCGAATATTTTAGCAAGCGAGAATAAAGTGTTCCGCAGACAAGTGATTAAATCCAAAATATTGTGAACTAAAGTTACTTTGCGTAATAAATAAGAATTTAAATAGTTTTAAGTGTTTCATTTGCCTCCTACGCCGCGACCTCGTGACAATATGTAGTTCTAACTAACAAATGATGCATTTATATTGATGAGTAACTTGTTGGTCTTGTGGTTAGGACACTCGCCTCGTGATCCAATGGTCGCGGGTTCGAATCTCAGCCCAGACTAGCAAGTTAGTCCTATTTTCATAGCACAAGCGTTTAGCTTAGTTTGAAAATAGTAAGAATATTGATGTGACACGTATTCCGTGTTCGCATCTCTATTTATTTTTAAAAAATAAATAAATAAATATTCAATTAGATTTATTATATATTCATTTGACGTTTGATATAAATATGAAGTCACACACCTTAAATAATATTTATTAAATAAAATCTTGCAAAAAAAAAACAGTTTTTGGAGTCGTGTATTATATACAGCGATCCAAGCTGCAAAAGAAACATGATCAAAAAGAACTATATTTATTTTTGTTATAAAACAGTATTTAGACTTTGGTGAAATCCCTTCACATTAATATTGTTCTGTTGAATTTGTATAATTATTTTTGTTATTATATAGTGCTCAAATTGGCATTTTGTATATTACATATTTTACGCGTACAGTGTCTCACCAACCAGACTACGTAAATCTTCTTACAATTTAATTCTGCTGTTTAGAATTTCTTTTATGTGATAATGATGTCTCAATGTGATCTTACACAACATCTCTTATTAAATATTTGTGCATACCTACATATTATAGTATACTATTTGGTAATATGTTCATACTATGTTCTACACAAAACGTTTTTGTATGCTATAAAAATATATATTTTACAAGAAAAATCTCAATTTTTTTTCGAGGGAAGCAAAATAAATGTTGAGTAAGTATTTCACGTGAATATAAGCTATTTATAAAAATGTGAAACTCTTTAATAATAATTTAATATTGTATCATATAAATGGCATATTACTTTTTACAAAAACGTTAAAATTAGTGGCCAATCTCGTTTTATTTAGGTCTATAGTTTTACGTCGTGGGAGGCGGCGTGATGATGTGGCTTGTATTCATTAATTTGCAGTAGCGGGTATGTCGCGTACATTCGTGTACAAGCCCTGAGGACGATGGTGGCGAGAGGGTGGGCCGCCCCACCCCCTAATGAACCCCAACCCGCGCTCTGCATAAAGCCTTAGTAATATTATGCCCTGGCACGCAATGTGCAATGTAACCGATGTGATATTACGTACCTTCGGGTCGAGGGTAATGGAGGTGTGATACTATTTTCTCTGTATTAACCCTCCTTGCGTGCTGTGTCGTATTCGGTGCAAGATAAGTAAGATCTGTTGCAGTGAAATGCATCTCAATGAGAAATAAAACACTTGTTGACTTTTTTAATTATTTAACTAACAGTGTTAATTATCTATTTTGTATACAAATATATATATATATGTATATATATATATAGATATACTATATATAATATATTTGTTATTATAATATGTATGTATATATATATATATATATTTTTTTTTTATACGAAATAAATAAATGAAATAAAGAGAAACACACAAATATCAAATAATAAAACTGAAAAACAGCGAGAAGACGTCAAAGCTTCGTTTGATATTCTCGTAACAGTCGATTTACTTCCCGAATAAAAATGGAATAATATAAATAAGTGAATTAATAATTCAAAGAAAATCATATAACTATCAAATATTGACGACTCATTAAGTCGCTGGGATAGTGAAATTGGTAACACGCTGTGCGCGAAACACAGAGGTCCGTGGTTCGAATCCAGGATTTAATTATTCAGTTTTATTATTTGATATTTGTGTGTTTCTCTTTATTTCATTTATTTATTTCGTATTAAATATTACGGGACTCGTTTTCTTAAATAAATGAAAAAATATGTTTAATAATATATATATATCTATATATATATATATATATATATCAGATATATATATATATATCTAGTATCGAATATCAAACCCATAGTAACGTGAGAATTTGTTTAGCTTTTGAATAATTAATTTTAAGGTAATGAAACTTTATTTCTTAAAATTCTTGAGGCGGCTTCGATATGGGACTTTAACTTTTTTGTTTAACATTTAAATAATTAATTTTAAGGTAATAAAACCTTATTTCATAAAATGCTTGAGGCGGTTTTGATAATGGACGCCAGAGTGCAAAGGGCCAATACGTTATAGAGTACATGAAGTGACGGCCGACCGAAGAAGCAGATTTTTCTCTATTTTCGATTACACCTGTTTGCGTAACAAAATTTTCCCATGCCTACGTGTAATTTTTGATATTACATATTATAAAATAACATAATTAAGGATCAGGGCATTTTTTTATATCATCCAAAACTTCCAAACATTGTCAAGGTCAAAAATATTTAATTTTATATGAAATAAAGAATTTTTAAGACATAATTAATACAAAGTTTTTGTATTTCGAAGGTATTGGCCACCATAAATATGTGTTCATGAATCACGTCAGGCAAGGATTCATATTATATAAATGTATGAGATACCTGTGAGTATTTTAAGTGTCCAATCACTCGGATGACCTATGTAATTAAATTCACGGTTTTCATAAAATATACGTAAATAATCTGAACTATCCCCTTATAGTATTAAAACTATTTACTAAAAATAAATATTCCTATAAGTAATATATAAAGCTATAATAAACCATTATGTGAATAGATAGATATGCAATACTAAACTCTACATCCATCATATTACTGGTCTACTGTACTGTACAATGCAATACTTAACTCTGTATCTATTATATTACTGGTCTACCGTACTGTACAATACTTAACTATATATCTATCATATTACTGATGATAAAAATGCATAAAAAAAACGTTATGTATGAATATATAAACTCCATATTTCTCATGTAGTTTATCTTCTAATTGTCTTCCGACACCATATACTATTATTTAATATTAACTAAAACAAATTTAAATAGTTTTTTGAATAAGTTGCTATGCACACTAAATAATAATAAATAATCCTTAAATGAAAACTTACATATTTACTTATTTATAATTTTTTTGCATCCACACTATTATAATAGCTGGTTTACTGCCAGTTGGCAATTTCTTCCAAGCACCCTCACAATTTAGTGGAACAGTTAAAATAGGTATCCTGACGACAATATTACTATGACACAACTACATAATTACGAGAGTAGGAGATGGACGGGGACAAGAAAAGGTTAATATACGTTTCAACTAACTAATCATCACGTCGTTTCATCACAGGATGAGGCAGAGGGGATAAAACCCCACATTATTCTGTTTTTGCTGACGAATTTTTCTTAAGCTATATTCATACATCTTCGATCTATGCTTCTTGGAAATTTAACAGGGTATATTTGTTACATCTAAGATTTTAGAGATATAATTGATTTTGTCTGCTTGTGAAGATAAATAATAGTCTATAATGATGTGATATGTGTATAAAGTGGATTCCACAGTTTAGCCGACTGCACCGCGGATAAGGAGCTGAAGATTTCGCTTACATTTGTTTCTATTTTTTTAATTATTTTTCCATTGTGCACCGCTAGTCTTGCTTTGTACGACAAATTTCTATTCATCTTTAATGAAATTTAAAATAAATTAAATTGTACGAAATATAATTTTTAAGTTCTTCAAGCATTATTTTAAATGTGAGAGCTATTCTGGCTTGCTAGGCCATTATCAAACAATATATATACAACGTACAATCGACTTATTTATAAGATTTAAGTTAGCTCTTCCTCTGTGGATAATTAGAAGTATATTAAGATTCTTTTTTTCCCTAGTCACTTAACATTAAAGATTTCCCGGTTTATAAAATTATGTGTTGTGCTTAATTATCGAAATAATAACATCATCTGGGGAAGGGTTACTTAAATCTTATAAATTAGTCGATTATGTGTGGTATATTCACTGTTTGATAATGGCCTAGCAAGGCGAAACAGCTACCATGTTTAAAATAACGCTTAACTTGTAGAACTTAATAATAATATTTTTTAATATTTAAATTATTTTAAATTTTCTTTAAAAAAAAATTATGAATGGCGATGGATAGTAAGGTACTGGGGGCTGAATAGAGTGGAAGGCCATGATGAGATAGGAAGACTAAATATGATTTCAGGTACTAAGGTGAGTGAAGATTAAAAAAACTAACCCATAAAAACAAAGTTTTTACAATACTCCCTTTCTCATTTTCGGGTTTCGTATCTACCAGATGCGTCGGAATCTCCATAAAACTTACTGAGTTGTATGAAAAAACCATTTAAAATTTGAAAAATTCCAAAATTATACTACAATTAATAATTTTTTAACGAAAATTTGATAGATCTTTTTGATCGTCGCCACGAGTCTGCTTGCAAAGTTTCAGCTCGATTGGATCACGGGAAAAGGGTTAAAAATCGATCCAAAGTTTTTTCATCAAGCAAGCAGACGCCACGAGCTAAAAGAAAGGAAGTAAAAAGGAAATTATAAATAAGAGATAAAGTATGAATTTTATGGCATATTCGGATTGTAGGCAATGGAGAAAATAGCGGAAAGTTGATGTGTGATCGATTATTTTGAGGTTGAAACGGACATATAGGTTTTGAAAGCAGTCCAGTTAATTAAAATGCTCTTCATTAATATTCAGATAACATACGATGGCAGTATCAAGAAGGGAATGAATATTACTTGCGTAATTGTTATTTTGTTAAAACTAGAAGAAGTAATTTTTTTAAGTGAATCGGGAGAAAGTTCTACTTCACTTAGTTAATTTACACACATACATTTATTTATTGAAAACCTTATTTTAAATAAAGTATTTTTACTAACACTTTGCGTGTTGTTAAATAAAACAGCTGTGATAAACAGAAATTACACCTTTGGGCCCAAGAGATCAAGCCCGGTGATTTAGCGGATGATCGCAGTAATTCATTATGGAAAGGCCCATAAATATAAATAAATAATTGCTTAGCTAAACAATGCTTCCCTGGTCATCTAAATATATTAATTTGACAGGTCGAGAGGATAATCCAGTAAGCAAGCAACCCACATATACAGGCATCGTTTCCGAATAAAAATGTTAAAAACCACGCCCCTTAATACCGCCGTCTGAAATCAAATTTTTAAAATCGTTTTACACCGCGCATATTTTTTTTTGCAAATAATTTAATTATTGTGATTTACGTTCTGCTTAAAAAATATTTTAAAAAAAGATTGTGGTATGTTTCAGTGAAGTAGATTTTTAAGTTCTGGTATTTGTTTTTAATATCCACGTTGGAAAAACATCGACACAATGAAAAAAAAAATAATAATGCAAAGCACCGTGATCACTAATATAATGCAAGACAATGTGTTCGAAACTATGTAAAACTGGGGAATAATTTAAATAAGAAAGGAATAAAAAATGCCCTAGGGCTTGTTTAGTGATAATATCTAACTCACTGCAAATTAATATACCGGGGTATTTTTTTTCGAAAACGTGGGTTTTTATTAATTTATTTGAAAATGTACATGCTAGACTACTTTTTTACCACAGTGACTTAGATAGAATTTGTATAAATTGTGTAAACTAATTGTATAAAAGTAATTAACTGAACAATATTTAAAATAATTAAGAAAATATAAGTATCAATCCATAAGCCACGACCAAAAATTCGTTTACAATGTCTAAGAAATCATAATTATTTACTTAATATTTATATGAACCTACGCAGAATATAATTTCTTACGAGTTTAAAAGTAGTAATATTATGTTAAAACTGTGCTAAAATAATTAAGAAATGTTCAATATTAATAAAGTTATGAATTTTTAAATAAGCAAGAAATTTTTACTTTTTTCTTATGATTTTTAAATGTTTTTTGTTCATATACCTAAAGATATAATTTTAAACAATGTATTGTATCAACTCCCATACTTTGAGTTTTTAACCACTATTTTAATTGAAAACTCGTTGATAACTATTTAAAAATAAACTTTCCAAAGTACGAAATATGTAAACTAATGACGCAGTTTTCAAATGAATCTGAGTTTAGAAATGAACAAACTAACTAAGTAACCATCACGCCGTTTACTCACAGGGGTAGGCAGAGAGGATAGAACGCCATATTCTTATATTTTGGCACACCACTTTTGCTTCGGCTATATTCATACATCTTCTCATGCAAGCTCTACGATTGTTGAGATTTTTAATAGGGCCATCCTGCAATACTTATATCATGTCAGTGTGTGTGTGTGTGTGTGTGATCATGATCAGTGATCATGTCATGTCTTCCGTGGACGCCTTGTATTCCTGTTGCCATGAAAATTTTTAGAACTGCGTCATATTTATATATATATTTTTTTAATTTTTGAACAGACGTTATTTTAAATTATGATGGTTTTTATTGTGTTATTTTATTATATTTTAAATTATGATCGATGAGGTCAATTTCTCTGAAAACTTTGATTGAAAAATATATAAAGTAGGTACGTCAATTACAGCACAATATTATATCTAATCTAGTCTCTATTTATATATTTCAATATCAACCCAAATGTCCATACATATGGTGATTTATTAACAAATGTTGTAACCTTAATATATTTTATTTTATATTATAATTGAGTGATTGAATATCAAACACAATATTGTCACATATAAAATTAAACCAGAACATGTTTTAAATTTGGTAAACTAAATGAGCTTTGTTAATGTTTTATACGTATTGTAAATGATACGAGCGACATAATTCGACAATTATCTAGATTTTCTGGTACCTGATAAACATACATGAAAACATCAATCAATTCAAAATTAAATTATCACTAATGAACATAAATGCAAATGAGATAAAATATAATAAAATAAATATTTTAATAAAAAACAATACTGAATGATCGTGACGGATGCTATTTTTATGCTGAATCATGTTTGGCAGTAATAATAAGCTCGCCAATAATTAAGAGACTCAGTATTGAATATTCTTCCTGGGAAGCTGGGTCCAGATGTTATATTTTCATAACGGCCAGGATAGTTTAAATTAATCATCGTCTCTCTCTTAATCGATAAGAGTAATTCAACATGGTGGCTTTAAAATCAAATTAAGTAATCAATTAGAAAGACATACATAAATGCTACCGGGATTCGAACCACGGATCTCCTCCTATCCGGGGCAGGCGCGTTATCTAATTCCGCTATAGCGGCCTCTTAGATTTCCTTGAATATATCGACCTTATATGTGAGTCTCATTTATAAATTCCTTAACACACAGTATCCATATTTAGAGAAATTCACTTTTTCTGGTACGGAAGGCACAAATTACGATGTGTTTTTATTTTTTTTATTTTTGGACACATTTGATACGACACACATAAACCTATTATATTCAAGAACACATTCTTATTGTGAAGTTGTAATTTTTTCAGAACAAAGTTCTATGATATTTAAAATCAAATTAATTAATCAATTAGAAAGACATACAGAAAAATCAAATCCACGAAAAAATATTTGGCTGCTATCGATTTTCGAATCCCGGTAGCATCCAAATATTTTTTCGTATTTTGATAATTTTCTAACTGTTTCTTTATGTTCATTTATCGTTCATGTGAATCGTGTCCATATAAAGAAACACGGTGAGTTGATGTACCTCAAAGATATAGTTGAGAAGAATCTCAACGCTCGAGTCGGAAATCTCTTAAAAATTGGACATCTGGAAAAGCTTGCATTTTCAAATATTATGCAATACCATTTTTTGGAAGTTATTACTCCATTGAGATGAGCATCTCAAATGAATTTATTAAAAAATCTAAATAACTTACAATCACGCTGTTTTACTGCAGAGGTAGGCAGAGAGAATGAACCATACTCTTCTGTTTCTCAACTCTCTCATCTCAAAAACTCTTACCCCATTCATATTCATACATCCTCGCATGCAATTTCGATGATTGCTGAGGCTCATATTAGGGCCATCTTCCAGAATCTGGTTAACCTGGCCAAGCCAAAACTTCCGCGGCCCCTCTCTTTCTAGTACTGTTAACACTTGCCTCATATTTCATTATTTTCATCATTCATTCGCTCGACATCCCAAACCACCTTAGCGACAAAAATACCACTGAAATAATAAATATATATAAAAAATTAATATTCCTAAAATTATAATTAAGTTTATTAATTTATGGATAATAATTACCTTAAATGTACAGGTAAATGTTATACTAACTGAGAATAATAATTATCTAAAAATGTATCTCCAAAAAAAAATGTAAAAAAACATACTCATTTATATAATTTTATCTTGGTTTTTAGTACCAGAATAGTCCACGAATCCAAATACCAAGAAAAATAAGTAAACAATACCTAGGCTTAAGATACCACACAATTTAACCGTGAGCTTGCCGGGAATCGAACCTTAACGCCCGGTTGACGAAAAGCCTACGTCATGCCCACTGGACTACGCGGGCCGCATTTTAAACATACCTATTCAAAGGTAATTAGGACTATTTGAATAAATTTCAATCAGGCTTTTTTTACTAACTCATCCGAATTTGAATCTCAACCCATAGACGTCAATAAATCACTTTCAAGAATCGACTCCCGCATTGTAAATAATATGAAGCCTAACATTGTGCTCCACACTAATAATGGCGTATTCGGGATGAAATTCTCCCTTGTGAAGCCGAGCGGAGCCAAGAGGAGGTCCATATAGTTAAACTAATTTAGGGTTTTATAAATTTTTGAGCACAATACTTATGAATATGTAAACAGGGGCGGGTGGGGGCAAGGCGGGCCGCCCCTTTGTTATAAAGGCGCCCCGCGGCGAACCCAGAAACAGGTGTTAACAACCCCAAATTGCAGACTACAAGTGGAATGTGTTTTGTTATTAATAAAGGATGCCACTTGTAATGGCTATCATTGCGAAAGCTGCGCATTTTATAGTTAATTGTGAATGTTTCATGACCATAGTGGTACGGCGGTAATACACCTACATTAATAAATTTGATGTTCAGTATTGCATCAGATTACGCACCAATAGATCGATTTTTCGGTCATATTTATGTGAGAAAGAGACAAGTTAAATGATCGCTTCACGCTAGAAAGTAATAAATAAATGCACTTGATAAATGTTGTGGGTTATGTACACCGCGTGCAGTATGTTTCTGTTCTGTAAATTTAACACATTTATAATCAGAAACCATTTTTTAAACTTTCCAAAAATTTTTCATATTAATATAATAAAATATACTGTTCAAATTGTAACCAGAGAGTACCTTTCATAATCTTTCCATTATAACTCCATCGTTAGTCTTTTACAAATTTAAAAATGCACATAAATAAGTTTTTCATTTTTCGCTAAAAATATATCCGTTAACACTCGTAGAGAGAATATCTGATCCATGCATCCTCTTCAACCCATAAAGTAACCTTCGACCTTACTCTTTCTATCAAAATTGCCCTATAGTTCCCGCATACCATTCTCGATCCTTTACATTTGTAGAGAGGCATAATAAATACTATTCTCCAGTCTAAAGAGGTGTAGCTCTCTTCTAAACATTTATTAAATAGTGCACGAAGTCAAGAACTTTCTAACGAATACCAGCCTTGATTACTCAGCAGATACGTTATTAATGTTATCATATCTCACAGCCTTACCATTCTTCATATGCTTTAATCATTGTTGCATTAAAATTATATATTTCCAACAGATTTGTCAGTGGCCAACTGTACAGTGCCATGAGTAGAAAATCGACTTGTACATAGATACCAGCTTAAAAATCGGAAGATTTGGTATTCTATATTATTTCATTTTGAATTCGTATATTTATATTTTTAAAATGATTTTATTTACACTATATTACACTTAGTTACACACTTTGACATATTTTGTCATTACTATAGTTTTGAGAGGAGCGGTCCTCTCCACATCAGGTGTATTTAATAAAATATATTACAATTTTTTTTTTTTACTACACTCAATTTCTTTTTCAAGATTTAAAAATCGTATTTTTATTAGTGATACATTTTCATTGTAAAATAAAACTCTTGTTTATATTTCAATTAATTTTGATCGTGATCAATCGATTTGCATGAACGAAAAGAGATTTGGAAGTAAACGGATGGTATATATCAATATAGAATGGCATGGCACCTTAGCCTCTCTGTTTATCCCTGCAAAAAATTAGCGTGATTTTGAAACTCGAATAAATATTAGATTTTTTAGTTTATTTTAATATGGAATACTTAATATTTTAAATATTCTTTAAGAATGAGCTATTTGTACATAAATGTTGAAAATTTACGAAAAAGCAAAAGGATATATGTTAAAATATTATTATTCTACGTTCTCTGCATATCATCTAGCATTTTACTACAAATGCTTAGTAATAATTAAATGCTAAATTAATGTTTTTATAAACCATCAAAGTTTCTGAAAAACAATGTATTTTATATTTACTCAACCGGTAAAAGATAAATAAAGGCAAAATTTTGACATTTTGACAGATCTGTCAAAAGATTAAAATGAAGAATTTCCAACGTAATTTCGCTCGTTTAATCAACGTAATTGGCCGACAAATGAGATCAAAGGTAACGAATTTCTGACTTGGCATAATAATTCTATTTTTCCTCAAATGTAGGTACCTACGTTCTAACAAATAATATAGCCTCAAAGGTCACCGGACCTTTTAGCGGAGAAGGGCTGCGGGTCCCGTGAAGGCCGGCCCGAAAATATGTAACAATATTATTTTACCGAAATGAGATTTACACTCACATTTTCATTACAATTTATGTAAGCGTGTGAATAATATAAGCGTAACATACTAGGCAGGTACTTAATTAATTTTAATTTAATTTGTTTGTGAAACTGTTTTGTAGGTTTTGCGTAAAAACTAAAACAATTCATATTATATGAATTGCTTTTTAGTGAAACATTCTTATTTCACAAAAATACTATACAACGCACATATTTAGAGAACTACATCACAAATCGCATTATGCTATACTAGGATAGAGCTGTGAATGAAGATTTTATGGTTCGGATGAATAAAGAAAAATAAGCAATTAAAATAATAAATATCCGAAAATTTTAATATATCGGACATATGATGAGAAGTATGAGATCTTACATCTTATAATGCAGAGAAAGATTGCCGAAAATAGGGACTCTGGAAGAAGTAGAACATCATGATAAGCTATTCCGGGCCGCATTAAATAAAGTTCTTATAGCCAACGTGATAGCCAACGTCTGCTGAAGTCTGTATTAGAAGAAACATAGAACATGTTTCTTTGCCACCTCAATAGTACGTTCAGTATGTCCTCTGACTCTTATATAGAAGTAGCTGACTGTCATAATATGAAAACCTTGAAAGATCGAATAGTACGTGCTGATCAAATATTACTATCGTAACTGCGGGATCATATAGACTGTCCCAGACAGATTGGAGTGGAGGAGGTACAGTGAATGGACTATTGCAGGCCTCTCCGGGTCGCAGTCACCCTTTACATGACGTGACACGGAGATGGCCTTAACAATAAAAAAATTTCAACCTGAAGACGTATAAGAAGGACCAATACGGGAGTTTCCGCTCATAGAACCATCCTGGGAATACGGTGGGTGTCCATTTTAATAATAAAGATGATTCCTTCGACGGGGACAGTGAATATTTTGATTCTGCGGCCCTGCCACCCCGCAAAGGTTTATACTACCTGAGTCAGGGAGCAAAGACTCTCAATTTAGTTCAAAGAAATGTCAACCTGGCGACGATTGAGTAGGACCGATATGGAAGCTTTTGCTCTGAGAACGATCCTAGGTAAGCGCTGGGTACCATTCACTGTCCCAGACAACTGGTGCCGGTCTTTCTCCACTTTTCATGTAGACTAACCCGACTCACAATACTATTTTTTTCCAGGAGTAGAACAACTTTCGCACAGAATTCCAGAACAATCGCTCGTGGAATTTACACAACAATTTTTAGCTCCAGGTCAACGCCAAATCTATTTTAGCCATCATTTGCCAACATACGCTTCCTTTGGCTATCCCTCTTTCCTCTTGCAGCCATTCCTACTCACGTATCGTAAATTTCAAATATCATTATTTTGTATTGCGAATGTAATAATTATTATTATATTTATTATTTTTCTATGATATAATAATACTGTGAAGATTATTTTAACAAATATATATAAAAAATTCCACAGAAAATTTTTTACGTTCCATATGATAGCGATATCCATTTATTCACAACACGACGTAGATAGTATATTTTCGAGATGTTCTAAATTTCAAACTAATTTAAAGTTTTAAATTATTTATTTATTTTAATATTTAAGACACATAGAAACAGAGTAATTACAAACATTATAAAAAAAGGGTAAGTCACCGGGAATGCAAATAAATAATTATAACACAAAACAGCTAAGTTAGTAACATCGATTTACGAACAACCTCCTTAACACAAGTGTTCAGTTGTTTGTTGAAGAATTTTATATTTTTATAATTCTAATAAAAACGATTCATTCTTAGATGTAGTGTAGCGATAAGAATCTGCAGCGCAAAATGAAAAGGGATGCTGGAGTTTCAGTTATTTTGCCTTCATCATTTGAAGCTTAATACGAGAATTGTTGTGTAGATTTAATCTAGGCAAGCGTCATGACCACTACACCAATAAGCTACTCTGTACCAGGTGGCTCAAGGCCCGTTCCAGGACATCAGCAAGTTAGTCCTATTTTCATAGTACTTGTGTTTGTACCCTTGTACAAAATAAGCTAAACGTAAGCTTTTAGCTTATTTTGTACAATTGTCATGATCGTGCTGGCAGATAAATGAAAACACTGGAAATTAATTACCGATTTATTATTTTTATTTTTTTAATAGGAAAACGAACACGTAATGCGTGTTACATACATATTCTTACTATTTTTAAACTAAGCTAAACGCTTGTGCTATGAAAATAGGATTTACGTACTTGCTGGTTCAGAGTGAGATTCGAACTCGCAACCTTTGGAGGCGAGAGTCCTAACTACAAGACCAACAAGCTACCAATAATGAATTAATTAGTCAATGTAAAAAGTCACTTAACACGATTTAACTAAACGCTTTTCTTTAAATAACACTATTTCGTAATACATCACTCGTATAAGAACACTCTAGTATCGCTGGATACTACTTTATTTATCACTTGTAGAATAATTAATTTTAGCACGTATTGTTTATCGTCCTTGTTTATTTTGCCCCTTAATCGCCTAATTATTTCACTCGATATCTGTGGCTTCGCAATTTCACGACTGGGCACACCTGTCCCTCATTTAGCGACTTACTTCGCACTGCGCGATCTGTCAATACAGAGTTCTTGCAGCGGCCTAGATCCACACTATTTATACCAAAAAACTGGATTATCGAACCTTCTAGACTATACAAGTGTTCAGACTGTTTTAGTTGTTTGTAGACGTTTCCCGAAGGTTAAAGATAGTGCAGACCATTCTAGATCGTGCGATAGTGTTGTGACATGTAACAGGGGATTTGGACAGTGCGCTA
Source organism: Agrypnia vestita (assembly GCA_016648135.1). Classification (NCBI taxonomy): domain Eukaryota; kingdom Metazoa; phylum Arthropoda; class Insecta; order Trichoptera; family Phryganeidae; genus Agrypnia; species Agrypnia vestita. The sequence continues at coordinate 2,743 of JADDOH010011484.1, read as the reverse complement.
TTCCTTCTCATTGCCATTCCGTGACAATAGTAATAACATTATTGTGACACACATTTCGTGTTTATATATCAAATTATACCAATAATTATTTTGCAAAACACGGGTCTATAAATTTGTCGATCATCCACAGTAAATTTAAATTGGACAGAAATAACTACATTTTAGCATCCAGGTGAAATTTTAGGTAATATTCAACATTAATGAGAAGAAAAAATGTAATTTTAATTATTTAATCAAAACTCAAACATTAAATTCACCCATTTTATATGAAATATCATATAGGTATTTGTCATAGAATATAGGCATCTACCCTCGAGATAATATACGAGATATCGTGATATTTGTGGTATATAATATCCCACAAATATCACCAAGTTTGTGTTTACTGGGGTATTATGCCGTGTTGTTACGACCTTTCGGGCCGACGTTTCGGATCCCATTGCAGGGTCCATCATCAGGGCTGATGTGTTAACACATCACATAAACTTGAAGATTCTGAGTGGCCGTGAAAACCTAACAACACAAATATCACGATTATAAGTCATTTTCATGCAGGGCCGTTTAGTCAGAGTAAATTGTAGGTAGGCACATATTAAAAAAATAACAAATTACATATTAAGCTGAAAATATTATGAAGTATTATAGTCTGAATAAGATATTAAAATAAGAATTGCGAAGGGAGTATTACGAGATACCACATTTATTTCACTTTTTTCCGAACAATCTGTAGGTTAAGGTTATCCTATAACTTATGCTTCGATATTCCGACTATATGCACCTGTTGTCATTGTATATGAATCTTCATTCTACGACTTCTTCACTAGGTAGGTACTATTGTTTCGAGAGGACTAGTCCCTCACGCCTTCAGGTGTTATTGATAATTTATCTAAATAGAGTGAATGGTATACACCGCTTACCCATATCCATACTAAGAGCAAAAGCTTCCGTATCGGTCCTACTCAATCGACTCTAGGTTAATATTTTTTTTAACTAATAAGCAGGACCGTGCTGCTTAGTACTGGGCCTATAAACCGTTATTCTAAATACAGTGTGTTTTTAACGTATTCGGGTAGATGAATATAATAGAAGGATGGGGCATGGATGGAAAAGAGTTTTTCGGTAATTAATGGAAATATGGACAGGAGCGGTGAAGTTTAAGGAAATTAAATGGAAATATCGAACCGTGTGCATTGAACAAAGTTTAGGTTTCTGATAATTAGAGGCCCCGAAGCAATTTGGAACTTCTCTAATTTCTGATGCGACATCTCAACCTATTCTTTTTTTAATCAACAATGCTTCATATTTAAAACTAGCAGTTACTACCCGGCGTTGCATGGGTTAAGCATTAAGTTAAAAATACATTTGTTGAAGGAAACAAAGGTTCTATTGTTTTTCAAAGTCTCTAATTATTATTTTTTTTCCATTTAATCGAGGCTGGGATGGATAGGATGTCTAGGGAAGATGTGTGACCTATTTTTTCCGTGCGTATGCAAAATTTGGGTCCAAGCGGTGTAGATTTGTACAGAAAAAATATCCGGGGGAGGCGGTGGGGTAGAGAGGGATGAGAAAATGTCGGCTTTATTACCCACCTAGTCCTAGAGAATAAGTTTGCAAATTTTGAGTCCGATCGGTCGAATGATTTGCCTTAAAAATGTATCAAGGGGTGGAGAATTGTAAAAAGAGAGGGGGTTAATGTTGCCTATGTTAGCCGTCGGGTCCTAAATAATACATTTCCAAATTTTGAGTTCGATCGATCGAACAGTACAGATTTGTATTGAAAATATATCAGAAGGAGGGGAAGGGGTGAAAGATAAAGGGGTAAATATCACTTATGTTATCCGCCAGGTCCTAAGGTACAAGTATGAAAAATTTGAGTCTAATCGGACAAACTGTGTGGATTTGTATAGACATTGAGTTTTATAGGTATAGAGATATCGATTTAACCCCGTTTTTTTTAATATATGAGCTAATATAAAGCTGTCAATTTATGAATCTTGGATAAGAGAGCCTTTCTTATAAAGATTATAATCATTATTAGTTAGATTAATGGTAATTATTATTTAATATACTACGATAATAATTAACATAGATTATAATTTTAATCCGACGCATACTATCAAGGTTGAATTTTCCGAATGTAATCAAAAAAACCGAATTCTGAAAATGTTGTAGGTATCTAAATATTAATCAATTTTGAAAGGGTAGGTACTGGCACCTTTTTTTAAAATAATTTGTCCGAATTCGAATGCATCGTTATGTCAAAATTTCGAAACAAAAGTTGAAGAACTTAAAGAAATAATGTATTGAACAATCAAACATGTACATTTTTATTAATATAAATAAATAGTAGCTACACAGAAACATCCTCGTATTTGAATGCAGCGTTGTGCCAAAATTTCAAAGCAATCGGTGAAGAACTTTCAGAGATTTACGATTTTGTACAAACGAACACTTACATTTTTAATTATGATGAGGTACGGGGAAGAAGCTATGGAACCTGCTCGCACTCGAGGAACAGAACTTGGAACTTGGCTCCAACTTGATGAAAACGCACGTGGATACTTATACGAGTACACCCATATTCCTTCGTATTACTACGTGTGCAATATAAACCTTTGACAGGGAAGATATCGTAGAGGAATTAAATTTATTACCCGAATGTATGAAGTTGAAATCAAATATCAAGAATAATTATGTTCTAGAATGTTGTTATTGCATTTACACGACGCTTAAAATAGAATGA
>JADDOH010011483.1:0-14654 GCA_016648135.1 Agrypnia vestita | reverse complement strand
GAGATTATACATGATTATTGAACAGTATAGAGACCATCTTACAAGTTTCCACAGAATTAACCTGTTGTGTTTTAACATAAAGCAACAATAACTTGAGTTATAGAATAAAAAACAAAAAAAGTGAAAGTTTTAAGTTATGGACAAACTATGGGAGTCAAAGAATTAGAGGTAAAAGGAGAATAAGGAATAAGTATGGATTTTACTTCGAGAAATTCTCTTATTTGAGTATTTCTGTTCTGTTTTATTCTCCCTTCTGGTAACTCCTACTATTCCTCGTGGAAATCCCATTTCGGCGGCCTGTGATCTTGAACTGGTTCTTTCGGTCAAGATTCAGTGCTCGTGGCGGTACACTAGGGTTGGCTTGAAAACTGATTTGTATTCAGCCAACTTTGCTCGCTGTCTGAGCTCCGCTTTTCAAGTTCTGGATAATACAGGGATCGTGCTACCTGGCATGCGGCTCCTACACTAAACAGCGTACACTAAAAAATAAAATTGGAAGCATATACGTTAAAAAAATCAGAAATAAATACGTGGAAGTTTAATAATAAATAAGAAACTAATTTGAAAACAAATTTAACAAGTAACTCTTTCTGAAAAGTATTTGTTTATTTATAATATTTAATTTTCCATTTACACTATTTCCCATTTCTAGTTTTTAAACATTTGTTCGTTCATCGGCATTTTTTTCAATCATTAGTACTAGTTTTTTGAGCTTATCTGTAAAATATAAGCGATTTATTAATTTTATATTTTAATTTTATTTGTCCTTATTGCAAAGTATCAACGGTACCTACGTATACTGTCGAATCTTCAAAGATTGGATTTTTATTTTACTATTTAAACCATCTAATTAATCTAAGGTAATGTAATGTAAAAAAATAATATTCCTTTAATGTATGTTTTTTTAAACAAAACCTAATTTTTATTCACACTGTCCAAAAACAAGAGTAAATTGGATGATTTATAAAAATAAAAATAAAAAATATTTTTTGCAGATTTGACAGTATAAGTAGGGACCGACGATATATTTTATGTATTTATTATTAAGTTCACGATAAATAAATAAAAAAGGAAGCGGAGATAGAATGTAAAATCGAATAATCTGATGACAGAATGTAAAGTCGTATAATTTTGCCCTTGTGGAAGGTGGCTGTTAAGATACATATGTACGGTACGTCTGGAAATTTCCCAGCATCCCTCAGATGTTTTTCTACTTAATCAGTACAGCGAGTCGAAAATCATCATCTTCCTCTTAGATCTTCGACTTGACCCACTACAAAAAGCTTTTTCAGACCATCTTCTCTTTCAGCACAATGTACGGAAAGTTGGTGGATACGTCTCAGACAATTGGTTGAGAGCCTTTCCTTGATCTAGAGTACTTGTAGAATGGAGACATTTGTGGAGTATAAAAGTAAAGGCAGCAACATCCAAAAAAAAAATTATACAATAATCGAGGATTGCTTATTTATAATGTACTGAATTCAAAAATTTATAGGAAACACATCCTCTAAATTTAAACACGATTTTGGTGCTCTAAATGCAGTTATGACCAATACGAATCTGTCAAAAGATGCAAGACTAGCGGTACATAATGGCGTTCTATTGCCAAGTCTGATGTATGGAAGTTAGGCCTGAAATTGTCAAAAAAAGAAATGAAAAAAGACCGAATGCTATGGAAACGCGGTCACTAATTTTTGGTCGATAGAGTGCAAAATGAACAAATTAGAAGTAGTTGTAATGCTGGCTGTTGTGTGGTTGATAGAATAGAGAAAGGAGTGCTGAGATGGTTTATCATGTCGAACTTATGCGTGAGTAAAAGATGGTTAAGAAAATATAGGGGACGAATGTTGAAGGCAACAGGAATAGAGGGCGTCCGCAAAAGATCTGGCTCGATCAAATACTACAAGTATTGGAAGATAGTTCTGTTAAAAGCCTCAAAACCGTAGTAGGTACATGCATGAGAAGTTGTATGAATGTAGCCGAAGCAAAAATGGTGTGTCGAGATAGAAGAATACGGCGTTATATCCCCTCCGCCTACCCTTGCGGGGGAAAAGCGTGTTAATTAGTTAGTTATATAAAATGTACAATTTAGTACATTTTAAATTAGTTATCCTCGGTGGCTGCATTCAAAATATTTTTATATTTTTTGGATATTACTGCCTTTGTTTTTGTACTCCACATTTGTGATCTATGTTTCTACGTCTCGCTGTCCACGGTAAACGCAACACGCGTCATCAACACCATATCTAAAGAGCTTTGAGCCCCTATTTTATTATATTTTATTTTGAGTCTCTATTTTATTTTAATCATATGAATAAAAACAATAAAAGAATAAAGCAAAACATAAACAAAGAACGTGAGAGAGATTCATTTAAATATTTCAGCACAACAACATGTTCAGAAGAAACATGTTTCCTCTTGTATCTCTCGTGGCAACCTATTCATATTCATTGTAGCGATGGTAGTACGTAATCTGTCTATTTTATATGAGAGTGAAATTTCTTGATGCGCAAATCTCCCTCTAAAGTCTATCCTTGTCTTGTGTTGTATGCATAGAATAAAGGATTTTATCTTATACACAGTAGTTTTTATGGCTATCTGATGCTACTAGAATTTCTCCTGTGCTATTTAGCCAAGGAATGGTTTTTCCTTTTGTAATTTCAGACAATATTTCAGCAGCGAAAATCAGGACTAGTGATGAAATAAATAATGAAAATCTATAATATTGTAATACCGTGTCGCAATCATTAAAAAATCTTCGATTCTGTAGAGTATTACATTGTTTTACTATAGATATTTCGCGTAAAATATATTTTAACAAAAAATGGTTTTTATTGTTTCCCTTAAATTTAAATTTAAATTAAATTTGTGATGTTCCATTGCATAAGACATTTTTTTGATACTGCAAATAAATTTAGATATGAGTGCTTAGGAAACATGCAAATAAACTTTGTATATCATAACATGTTGTCATGGATTCCCGGTGTTGTGATGGGAGAAAAATAAAATACTTAAATTAATTTAACTTTTATTTTATACACAAAGTCACCAGACACAAAATTAAGTGGGGCTCTATTCTGTAATTCGCAATAATCGTCGCACGGAAATCTTCAACTAGTTTGTGGAACATGTAATTTACAACGCTACTATCGCACTGATACATAACATTCTCATTAAGGTTAAATCGCATGATTTAATTTAGTATTTGTATTTTTTATTGTTTCAGAGGTAAGTTTATACAACTGAATCACAAATATGGAGAAAAAAAACTTGTTTTCAAGTTCTACCTTCTAAATTTTCTGAGATGCGTTTCGCTTCATGAGGGCATTTTCAATCTCAAATAATGATAATGCCCTCATAAGGCGTCTCATATGTCTGATTATGTCCTCACAAGGCCAAACGCGTCTCAGAAAATTAAAAAACAAGTGTTTTTATTTCCATATGTGTTAATATTTGTAATTAATCAGTGAATATACCAACAGCGAGAATCTATTCTTGCATATCTATCACACCATATCTACATACATCGCGACGTCGAAAATCTCGTAGGTAGAGTCGGAATTCTTTCTCACGCTTGATGATCATTACCTCTATACTATAGCATCCAATAATCTAAAGCGAAAAAAGCGAGTGAAGTAAGCGCATTAATTATCTTGAAAAATCGTTTAAAAATACCCACCTCGTACATGCGAAACCCGCAAGTTTTGGTCGGGAAGTAATTTTGAATTTAGTGCAGCCACGGCGAGAACTTTGGATATCAATTGTTAAGTTTACCAGGGTAGTTGGATAGAGTGGACTCGTCCCGTTTAGTTGGAATTAACTAATGCACCATCTGAAATTAGACCGTGCAACCGAATCTCCCGACTGTCAACTCGGCGAACTTCGTTCAAGTAATACCGAGCTTCTCTTTGTGATGGTGTTTTTAAGGAAAATATTTTAACGAAGACGATTGATTTGCAGTTAGTTCGCAAGGGTCTGTTTATATTCGTGGTCTGAGTTTATTTTGAATTTGAAATAATTTCAAATTAAATAATAATAAAGATTCATTTAACAAATTTCTGTATCGAGCGAAATATTAAAAACAGTTGTATGAATAGATATATGGAGTAGGCAGGGGCGTGCAGTGGGAACATCGCAGCATGACTTTTACGTAACCAATTATTTAGAAAAAATCGGAAATAAACGTATATTTCGTAATATTTGTATCACAATTGTAATCAAAGTATTCATATTTTGATATATCATAAAAATCTGTAGCATAAATATTTGAGTTCTATTTTTTTTCCGAAATATACGTTTACAAAAAAGTCATGCTTCGTGTTCCCACTGCACGCGCCTGGGAGTAGGTATATTAAATTTTTTCAAGAATTTTTTTTTCCCAGGGGACATCATTAATCTAGATTTATCGAATGTCTCACAGAGACGAAGTTACTTTTCTTATGTGAGAATGGAGGTATGGAAGGTTTTTGGATGTCTATAGGACTTACAACCTATCATATGGCTGACTTAAGTGATCACTTTACAATGTAGAGATCACCAATTCAACCCATAATAGACTATAATATCTACATATAATAATTTTAGTGCGCAAACTAAACATATGTACAATATGTACAACTTACAAATGTTTGATAGAAGTGGTGGTCTATCATACGTGGAATTGGTGAACGTTTAACTGTGTAAATTGAAAATGTAAGCCAGCCATACGATAGTTCTAAGCTCTATGGATATCCAAAAAGATTTCCATACCTACTTTCCTAAAGTAGCTTCATCTCTATGGACATTTATAATATATTTGAGAAGTGTATGAGGCTACTTCAAAATAACCATTTATAAAATTACTCTCAGACCAATTGTATTATAAGGTGGCTAAACATGGACCCTAATAGAGGCTAAAATAATGCTTAAAATTTGGAAGGTTAAGAAGGTTTTGAGTTTTACAGGAAAATGAGTTATTTAGAAATAGATGATAACATGTTTTTTCATTTTATGACAAAGTACGACTTTCTCCTACACCTTTGACCAGATTTTATGTAATTTTTAATTAAATGTAATTATTTGGATATAAACATACTTTTATAATATGTATGCCTTGAACACTTAGTTTGAATTTACATATTATTAAATAGATTGAATTGAATTGAAAAAAAAAATATAGATGTCTCATAGAGACGAAATTAATTTTTATATGGAACAGTATGGAATTTTTTTGGGTGTTCATAGGACTAACGACATGTCGTATGGCTAGCTTGAGTGATCACTTTACACAATTTAACATTCACTAATTCCACCTATGACACCGCATCTATCAAATTTTTGGAATTTGTGTATATCTTTACTTTGCACACCTTGTTCCACATGTGAGTGGTATTTAATAACCGCCCTTTGTGGTTTGATAATTATTCATTCCCATAAACTAGTATAGATGACGCTCTTGACATCATGGGTGGAATTGGTGAACGTCACATTGTGTAAAGTGATCAATTATGCCAGCCTAACGATAACTCGTCAGCCCTATGAACACCCAAAAAAACTTCCATGTCAACTTTCCATATAAAAATTTCTTTCGTCTCTATAAGAGATCCCTAATATAAGCCTTGATTATTTAGTATGAATTTTTATTAATTGTTTAGAAATTAACAGAAATTATTTTAAGGCAATAAAAACATTATTGTACATATATAATATATATATATATATATATTATATTATATATATAATATAAATCATATTGATGCCAGTTATAGAAATTTAGGTTAGTTCATGTTTATATATTTTGACGGTCTGCGGTGTAGCAAATGTTTTTTCGTGCTATTTTTTAGTAATGAAGAAACGTAGTCAACACATTAGCATTTACACGCTAGCGGTTGTAAAATATTTTTTCTATCTAACCACCCTTTTCCTCATATTTTCACACATTTTCCTAATAAGCCTAAGAAACCCACATATGAACAAATAGTGGGGAGATGCGGGCTAAAGAAACACGGGGGTTATCCAGGAACCTAACTCAATTAAACGTCTCCATGTATTTCGCTTTGGGGTTTCTCAAGGGATTGCCAAAGTACCTCCGTATACGATTCGCCCACGCAGGTAAACAAAAATAACATCCTCCCCTCATAGGGTTAACAAAATGTACGGATTCCGTCATTTCATGGTGAAACTAACACGATATACAAGGCAGAAAATAAATGAGCGTCTTTGATGCAAATTTATACGTATTTTTTGACACCATAATTTCTGGATGACATTAGAGTGGTTCCAGTTACTGAATAGGAAAAGGAACCGAGGCTGAAATGGTGTGGCCTTGTAACGTGGCATGAAGATCATGCAGTGTATACAAGACAAAAAAGGAGGTAGAGGTGACCCAGTGCCACATGGAGTAGTATGGTTCACTTCTTTATTTAAAAAAAAAAACCTAAACCACCCAGATATTTAAATATAGTAAGCATTAACACGATGTATAAGCGTATACAAAATACAAAGTATATAATAACACAATATAAAAATACAAAGAATACATAGGATTTTACACAGGTAAAGAGCAAACAGGCGGGGACATTTGGGGTATAGGAAAAAAACTTCCATTTGGGTTAAACAGATAGCACAAAAATAAGTAGGTACATAGAATATTTTAAAAAAATAAAGAAGTAAACTGACGGGACAATGAGAGTAAAATTTTGGATGGTAGCCGTGCGGCCCAACTCTGCTTGCAACGCTGGGTTGCACGGTCGCCTTTAACATTAAAAAATGCCAACCTGGCAGTGAATGAGTAGGACCGATATATGAGCTTTTGCTTATAAAACGGTCCTGGGTAAACGGTGGGTCTGCCCTCATTGATGTGGAGTAGTATGGGGAAGGAACTGAAGAATGCCCAGTAAGTCAAAGCGATGGCCCAGAACAGGGAATCAGGTGAAAATGGGAAGCAGATGAATAAGAAGAAGAGAATTTTTAGATGATATTATTTTATAGTCCTCTCTTTCTTGTGCCTTTTCTTTGTTCCACGGACGTTGGCTATCATTACTTTAATTACTGCGGCTCAAAACAACTCTATATTAAGTATACTGGCCAAACTACTTAAGTTTTTCAGCAATGAGGATTTCCTTCTTTCGGCAATTTTTCCCTGTATTACGAGGTGCAAGATTTGATTCTCTGGATGTTTCATCACATGCCAAGATATTAAAGTTTTCTGTTTTTTATTGATTTAACTACCTACTTATTTTTCTTATTTCAACCGAACCACAACAACTTCATTTATAACAATGTCCATTCAGCTTTTTTGAGTTTATTCTTATTCATATATTTTAAACATCAATACATATTCATCAACGCATCGTAAGTATATACATTAGGGTGTATCACTTTGTATGGCGAAAAAAAAAAGTTTTTTATTTTTAAACTTAATAGTTATCAAAAGTTGCATTGCATTTATAACTACACAAAAATGCAAAAAACATTGCAATTCAGTAATACTTTGGGCTGGTTCTAGCGAGCCAAACATTCTGAAAATGTTGATTTTTAGTGATTTTTCAGAGGTAATAAAAGTGCTGTTTTCTTTTACATATTTTTATCAGATTACTTAATTTCGTTAATATATATATATAATATATAGAAAATATACTTAAACAAAAATTTACTGCAAAATTTAAGCAGAATTATTTTTAAAAAAAATTATAAAACATACAAAATTTTCCAAAGAGAGTATTTTTAAAGACAGAAAAAGTTATTTTTTAGAATTAAACATTGGCATAATTTTCCTAGAATTCTGCTTGGCTGCAATAAAACCTTCTCTAACTGTTTACCTTACGACAGAACCTGCAGCTACAGTCGTCAATTTAAGGCATCCACACATTTCCCTGCCACACACAGTCAGTAGATTTCTTTCTACTGACTGTTGTGGCAGGGACTTGGAAAAATCGAATATTCGGACATTTCGTTCGACGAAAACTGTCCTCAGCTCTTCACTTTATAAGTACATAGCTCAAAAGCGGTAGTTCAGTCAGTATAAGTTTCTCATCCTGCCAGGAAATCATGTCGTAATAATGATCGCTCTCAAAATTGATTTGTGGTATCACAAAAGTTCTCGACAATGATTTTTGCGAGGCACGAGCTTTCAAAACTCTCGTATACCCTATTATATTACAATTTTGTTGTCATTTGCCAACATTTGATGCCTCCCTGATATCACTAGGTGTAGCCGAAGCAATAGCAGCGCCTGCTCTGTGCGATATGCCATAACGATCACATACTTCAGCCAACTTTTCGAATTTTTTTGTATTTTCTCAATTTTCTCTTCCTTTAACTATGTTTCCAATGCCTTGCATCTGAAGGTTCTTTGGTCTTCAAGAAATGGGTGGTCTTTAATCGGAACAATTTTATTTTGTCCACATTTACAAGAAGAATAATTTTTGCATTTGCACGCAGCAATGTCAAAAAGAATTGTTGATTTAGTTATAAAGTTTTCTATTTTATCTAAATACGATTGACTTTTTGGTTCTTTGTTGAATTTTTTCGATAGTAGCCTATACTGTTTGCAATATGATTATAGAAGCTGGCTCACAATGCCTGCATTTTTCCAAACTTCAAGAACGGTTCGAGCCACTTGAGAAGTGATGACTTTTGCTTGTGGTTCTAAACTACTTGACTATTTCATTTCATGACGCACCCACTCATAATGTCGTTAAACATATCCATAAGTTGGTATCATAGTACTTTTGAATTTTCCGGGATATTTCTCAAAAATACGTAATTTCGTGCGACCTCTGGTTTCTTTTGAACTTGACGTTGCCATTGTGATTCGTTTCACGAATGAATTAAACACTTAAATTTATTACGCATAATATGTAGAAACTTTACGATGGTTGAAAACAAGTAAGCTAACAAATACAACCGTTCGGTATGGAGTCTGACCTAATGAGGCACGCATAACGGGAGCGCGACTCGAAACAAGCCGAAATTGCCCGAACGGGGGTAGGTATTTAAGCTAACAGATTATCAAAATGAACTTAAAATAAACTTAAATAAACTTCCTTATGCTGGCTATATTATTATTAGAAAAAAGCATTTAATCACTAAGACAATTGGTAAATACAAAAAATATATCATTCTGATTGGAACGTTATTTTGCAACTTTTTCTGTATTTAAAGCCTTTTAGCTAGCCAAAAGTACCAGTATTAAGGAAAACTGTAAATAAACATTTTCATAACATATAAAAATGCAACTTTTGAGAATAATGAAATTTGAAAAATCGAAAGTTGAAAAAAGTGACATACCCTAATATACATATAGCACATTGCGCATAGGCATAACAACATCTCTATTCATAACACTGTCCATCCAGTTTAGTTGAGTTTATTCATATTTAAAAAATATCACATGAATGTGTATAAATAAGCAGAGAGAATAGAATGCCACACTTTTCTGTCCTGGCGCACCCTTTTTTTGCCTCTCCCCTTTTATTCTTTCATGCACAATCTTTGGTTGCTAAAGCTTTTATCCTCTAGTCTCCAATATTTGGTTTAACTGTTATTACACGATTATTCACGGACACCCTTTTTCTGATAAAAAATCTTTTTTTTTATTAAAAAAACATCATAGCTATTACAATTATTTATAAATTTTATCGTTCTCCCAGTAAAATTTAAAAAAAATATTGAAAAAATTGCGTTAGAAATAATGCATTGTTAAATGTAGGTTATTCTAATTTTAAAGCTGTTAACTCGTGGTGAAATACTATTTTAACGATCTAATTTAAACACTTTTTAACTACTTGTTTTCTCTTATTGCATTTTCTTTTTTTTATACTTTATAAATGTTGGAAAAAGTTAAAAAATATTTTCGTTAAATTAGCAAAATGTATTACTGTATTTATATTTTTGTATTTTATATTATTCTACAAAGAATTCTACATTTTGTATTCGATCACTTACGCTACTCAATACTCTTCATTCAATATTTATCCATTTGAAACAATTTCTAATTGTTTTGTATGTTTTTGTTCACGTACTTTATTGCAGTTTAGGAATCGGTAGGCATCTACTAATATTATTTTTCCAATGATGCTTTATACTGTATTGACAGTCTCTACGTATGCTCAGACATCTACTAAAAATGAATTTGTGAAATTTTTGTAACGATTCATGGAAAATACTCTTGACCGCAACAAAAAAAAAAAAAAAGTTCTACATTTTTAGAAGAAAAAACTTAATAGCGGACAAATACGCAAAATAAGGCAAAACTTCAAACAGCTCTTCTGTGGAAATTTTTATACATAACTTAGTTTACGTAGGGACCGTCAATATATTCACATAAATAAATTTAAACGACTTACACGTATAAAGTGCCATAATTTTTTAACCCTATATATACTTGTACATTCATCTTAATAAAAATAAACTTTCAAGATAATAACGCACCGTAAAGGAACAACTGTCAAAAATAACAATCGAATGAGTTAGCTTACGGGAACTAAATGTACCATAAGAACATTTTGGGAACATTTAGTCAAATTAATTAAATTTAACACCCTCGTTTTCCAGTGTTCACTTTTCATTAGAATATTCAAAATTAAACTTCAATTTATCAAATTAACGTATGGAATATTTAATATGAAACATATTTACTCGCATCATCCTAATTTTCGCAGCGGAGTCAACAATAATATGGTTGTGGCTCTCCCACCAGCAAGTCGGTTTTGAAGGGGAAAAAGTCTCCGCCTGGCACCGCCTTATTGTGGAGCAACAATCATTTTGTAATAACAACTGTACCGATTAGAAATTATTAGGAAATAAAACAGACAGGAGTTAACTTATTTATTAAAAATAATTATATAATGAAAATCAGAGTATTTTATCAAAAAAACATTATGTCAATGTTTTTTTTCTATTTGATAATAATTTTTAAATCATGGTCATTTTGAAAACGGCATGAGATTAGCTATTGGATTGTAGGAAGTTACGGACGGATAAAGAAATTATTATTATTAGAGATGAAAAAAGAAACAGGTAATTTAATGATCGTAATACATATGCATGCGGGCATGCACATACACATTTAAACATAGTCACACATACGCAAACGTATTTTTATTATGTAATTGAAAATCGGTAATCGTAGATCTTATGAACAACAACCGCAACCCTCGTCCGTGAATTTGCGATGTTCATGTTACTCTGTATCAACACTTGTTACCACTTCTATTTTGTTTGCTTGATCGCCACGTGCACTGTACACGACTATTGCTGTGCAGTACCTACCTACATGTCAGTTCCTACTAAGCATTGCATTGATACAATGCATATATGTATGTTGCTGGAGCAGGCCTAGGAATCTTGTTATTGGGATATTGGGTCGAGTATGTAATAAGTTATGTATTGTTTTTTTTATATTTTGTAGGTATAGAAAATATTTATTTTCAAGAATACCTCACAAATCAGTATAAATAATTCTTATTGATAAGTTAGTTGATTAATTTTTATAATTAAATAAATTAACTAAGTTTATTACCACTTTATTTTTGGTGAAAACCAACCGGTTTCGGAAACAACGTTCCTTCATCAGGGTATACTTTATACTATATAAGTAGGAATAATACTATCGGAAACAATTCCTTAATCAAGGTATTCTTAATACTATATCACTTCTGCCAACCGTCGCGGCGGAAGGACGTACTGTAATAGGATGACTTGCAACGCATGCAATGTTATAATTAATGAGTGTCTCGCATTTATGCAAAACAAAGCGGACACTCTAGACGAAGTATCAATCACACAATTGTGCACTTCCACCTTCTCGGAGGAGGAAATAAAGCTGGCTAAGACCGTATTGTTCGACAAACTTCCGGACAAGCGCACCCTGCGGAAAGGAGATGGTAAGACCGGCCGCGATCTCCAGGACATCCTGAGGGCCCTGAAGGAGACAGATCCTGACAAGTTGCCCGTGTTCGTCGCGAGACAGTTACACAAATTGCCGCCCGTTAACTTTGATAGTGTGGATATCTCCCGCCTGTTAAAAGATCTTAACGCCATGAAGTCTGAAATACGGCAAATTAAAAACGATCTAAAGGAATCATCGAGCACAAACACTTCTGAAATTATGCAAGAACTTTGTCAACTACGCGATCAAATTAAAGAAATGAATGAGAGCAAGATATCTCCAAATTCGATAAAGCAAAGCGGTGACAGAAATGACAGAAATGTGGGTAATCCTCAAACTTCTGAAAATGTAAACAACACTCATACTCCTGCATCGCCGGTATCGTACGGAGACGCTTGCAAAAATAAGACACATACACCGACACCGCTAATTAACACTACGAATGCACAATCCACTCGGAGGAACGATACACGAATCACCCATACTAATACTCACAGCGCACGCGCAGTGAGCAATGGCATTAATCCGAATAAACAGGGTGCACGCATGCAGGAGTCGCGATCGACCACTATCAACGAGAGTGAGTTCAAACTCGTAACGTATAAGAAGATAAAAAATCGTAATCTAAGAGGCAAAGCGGAGTCAGCGGCATTAAAACCCGCTGACATAATTGCATCCGTTTATGTATCAAGATTTGCCGTTGACACGACAGAGGATGACATAATCAGCTACTTAAAAGACAAGGGTCTAGATGGGGCAACGGTGGAAAAAATAAAACCATTCCACATAACTCCATTCAACTCATTTAAAATCGCGGTTAAAGCGAGTCTAGTAAAGAACTTTCTAGTGGAGGAACTGTGGCCGGAGGGAATTGTTTTCCGAAGATTCAAAGAATCACGCATACCCAACCTTAACCAAAATGCAAACTAAAAATCTAAAGATCATCTCAGTGAACTGTAGATCTGTCCGCAGTTCGGAAAAATTCATATATGACCTGTGTGACTCTCATGACGTTGTCTTAATTCAGGAAACGTGGCTACTCCCTACGGACATAGAATTCCTATCTTATATACATCCCGATTTCAATAGCTTGGGTACCTCTGCCGTCAATACATCCATGGGTCCGATGCTCGGCAGGCCGCACGGAGGAGTGGGGGTGCTGTATAGACAAAGTCTCAGGGCTGCCACTATCCCATTGAATAGCTGTCGAATGGCGGGTATTGAAGTGAAACTAACTTCAGAAACATTGTGCATCTTCACCTTGTACATGCCAACTTGCACTGCAGAACATTTCGAGGAATATGCCAACTGTCTCGCCACCTTGCAAGCAATTATCGACGAAAAGGATTACACCAACTCCATCATTATCGGAGATTTCAACGCAAATCCCGACTCTCTCTTCGGAACAGAACTGAAATCTTTTTGTCAAGAGTACGAGTATATATGTGCCGATACCGAAATATTACCAGAAGACTCCTATACGTATATCAGCGACGCGCATCATACAACCAGATGGTTAGACCATTGTCTAGTGACAAAAAATTTATTCAAGCAGATATTAGATATGAAAATACACTACGACGTAGACTGGACAGATCATCGGCCTCTCGAGTTGATCCTACAGACGGACGGAATACCAACAACCGAAGTACTTACAAGCAAGAAAACTGACCGAGCAATATGGAAACCAAAAGGTGCATGCGATATCAAAAGGCATAACACTGCTTCACAAGTATTACTACAAATGATTCAAGAAGAGGCTATATGGAATGAGAGAAGCGACAACCCTGCAAGTGCGAATACTGACGCGCTCTACACACGAATAGTAGACGCACTTCGAAATGCCGCGATCTCAACATTTGACAATCGTAAACATAGCTCGAAACGATATAAACAAATATGCGGATGGAATGATTTTGTTGCACAAAAATATGCGGAATCCAGATATGCGATGTTGATTTGGATCGAAAATGGCAGACCACTCGTAGGCCCCATCGCAGAGGAAAGAAAATTAAAGCGTGCAGCGTTTAAACTGGCCCTGAAAAAATGTCAGAAGGAAGCAGAGCAAATACAGATGGATAAAATAGCTAGGGACCTAGATAATCGTGACTTCAGACAGTTTTGGAATAAATCGAATAAAAATTGCAATATGCGGTGTAAAATTCCAAGTAACATAAATGGAGAAACGAATCCCAAAGCAATCGCAAACATTTTCGCAGACCATTTACCACCCTAACTCCGACCTCTCTGATCTCCTCGAGTGGACCGCCAATTAATCCAACAACAACTGAAGGTAATGGACTTTCAATTACTGTGAACATGGTCAATACCGCCCTGAGACATATATATGAAAGCTGGTAAATCGGCAGGCCACGACAGACTAAGCATTGAACACGTCAAACACGCGGGAGGACCAATTTTACAGCTCCTGGAGAGGTTGTTTACTGGCATTATAAAGAATGGGCAATTACCGAGTAATATGACGAGGACCATAATTACACCCATTCTTAAATCCAAATTATCGGACTCAACCTCCCACGAGAGCTACAGACCAATCTCGATTGCCACAACCATCGCGAGATTATTCGAACGCGTGCTGCTAGATCAGGTCGAATCCAGCATGGAAACTAACGACAACCAGATGGGTTTCAAAAAACAGACCTCTACCGACGGTGCAATATTTACTGTAAAACGGACACTGGAGTACTACAGAAACAAAAAGTCTACTTCATACGCATGTTTCCTAGACTTGAGCAAGGCTTTCGACAGAGTTTCTCACCCT
>JADDOH010011482.1:0-32190 GCA_016648135.1 Agrypnia vestita | reverse complement strand
TTTATTAAAAATTCCCTATTTTCAACTTTATAGATAAAAAATAAATCTATTATAATTTTGTTTACACCACTTTTTATTGTTTTTTTACATGTTTCGGGAACAATGTTCCTTTTCTCAGATTGAGCCTAAACTAAAGTTGACAAATAATACAGATATATTTATTTATTAATAATGTCACCACAAAGTGAAAGCCTGACTTTGAAAGATGTATTCTTCAATAAATTTCTATATAACATCTCAAATGTAAAGTATTTTTAAATGATGTATTTATTTTTAAATTTATAGATAATAAATAAATGTAAAGTATTTTTTCCCGCACCTCATAACTGGTGCCTTTATTACGCAAAATCATTGTTTCCTTCCATTTTATTTATTCACATTTTAATTCTTATACCCAATACTTTCACTGCTTATATATGTAGTTTATATTTATATTTTACTGCTAACACCTGATATTGCTGTGTATACCTACTTCTTTCTTTGTTATATATAGAAAGAAGTATATAAAACAATATGTAAAAGCCTATAATGTGCGTAAACAAATAAATAATAAAATATTTATTTTTACATATAAGCACAAGTAGCGGTTTTACTTTCCCCGAAACTATATTCCTTCGAACTTCTTTAAATTTTAAAAATTAACGTCATAAAAATAGCCAACGATTGAGTCGTCGAGAAGCGTCGCGTTGAACCGTAGACAGTTGACCATCGTCCCGATGTTTAGATAGAACGTCCGCGACGTCCGCGTAACGAAGTTGACGCGTCAACTAGTTGACGAATTCAACTAGTTGATCGTCTCGTCGATGGATGGACGTGGACGGTCTCGTTTCGTCGACGGTAAATACGTCGACGACCCATCCCTAATAGGATCTGCACATAAACGAGGATTTCCCAACATTCCGGATATTTTAGAATAAATCGGAAATACCTAGAAACCCTTAGAACACACAGAAATATACGAAAAGATTCCAGAAATCGGGGTCCTCATATAAACAAGCGGCGCCACTGTTACGCAAAATTCTTGAGTTTGACAGCGAGTGCAACCCGCAGAAACAGCGACACTGGGCGAAACCATAGGCGTACGTACATAGACAACCAGCAAAGTCTTCCACAGACTAGTGAATATTCTAGGTTTTGTTTAAGAGACATGGTTTTAAACAAAAAAAAATTAAATACGTCTATTGTAAAAATATATCTTATATACTAAGGGAATTAAGTACTCAAGAATAAAAACTTTAACTGCAGTATAAATGTTTCATAGACACACGTGAAGGGGACATTCTTTGGCTGGGACCCATTCCTGTCTCCCAGTTGAGTTCATATCTGTACACAATTTAAACTCTGTGGTCACCATTTGAAACAAAAATACATTATTTTTCATTCGTACACTACAGTTCGATATTTTGTTATCACATCTGTCCAGGTAATATTTATAACAAAGGTACATAGAATGTATAATTTTATTCGACTCTGGTAAATCACAACCCATATAATGTCTGATGTAATCATTTTGTTTACTATTTTGAGTGACTCGTTTCGAGTAGTATTTTTGCTGGCGCATCTTTTTATAGTGTAATAGAGCTTGAGTCATTACCTGCTGTTGCTACTGTGACTAATGAGTTTAAAGTTTTTTGTTTTCCGTTGCCAAAAGATAGCTTTTTGTCATGTATTGTTTGTGAGAACTTTTTTAAACCGCAGGTAATAAAATTTTGTCATTTGATGATGCAATCTTTGATGTCGCTTACCTCTCTAACAGTTGATGTTTCACCCAAAGTGTAGAGAAGGAACATTGAATTCTATATATAATTCCTTACATTAATTATATTATATATCTAGGATGAAGTAGTAGAGTGAACGTCTTTGACTTTGAAGGTAATGGTGTCTAGTTCAGTTCGTAGAGATGTTCTTTCAATTTGCTCTTCAATTGTTCTGTATATTTTTCATTTCGATTGGAAGCTTGTTAAAAAATTTCATGCCTGAGTATATGAAACCTTGTAGATATTTTTTTGTATTGCATTTTGGGATTTTAAAATTGTCTCTTAATCTTGGTGTTGTGTTTTTTTCGAAATTTGCCTGATCGTTTTATTTGACAGGTTGCATAATTGGTACTCTTTTGTATATAGATTCCACCTTTGGGACTGGAAACATTTTGAATAGTGTTTGTGTGGGGAATGTTGATTTTTTTTAAGTATGACTAATAATTGTTCTCTGAATTACTTTAATTCGATCTATTACATTATTATAAGTTCCACCCCATCCTATTTTTACATGAAAAAATATAAATGAGGGCTTGGAATTGGCGATTAAATCGGAAAAAAATTATTGAAAAGGATCCTATAATGGAAAGAAGTTCGAAATTGAAGAGGAAATTACAGCAGATTTTGGAACCTTATAAGGAAGTACGTAAAGATACGCTAAAAGTAGACAATCGCTTATTACCGATTTTTCTCACAAAACCCACAACCGATGCCGAAAAAGAGTATAAATTAAGAATTATTCATTATTAAGTGGTAGCGAATTATATATTATTAAGTGATAGCAATGATTAATGAATGCTACATTATATTTATTTATTTATATATGGCTTTTCATATCAATAAACTTAATATGAACATATTAAAAAAGAAGAAAAAAGAGAAGACTATACAAATATCCATATATAACGATTACGTTCATTACTTCATGATTACGATTGAGAGAAATTATATTATATGTGTTATTAAAGTTTTTTTTCAATAAATATGTACATTTATATATTTTTATTCAAAAAATAAAGTACATATTCATATAAACTATCTTCATTTTTTTTGGAACGCAAACCCTGATTTTGTATGAACTTTAAGCCTTGTATAACACGGATTTGTATTACACGAGGTTTTTGTGGAACCATATAACCGTGTTATACGAGGCCCGAGTGTATATTGATAGTCCATCCATATAAACGGCACAAAAGCCAAATGTTAACGTTACTTAAGAGACTATTACGGTTTTGTATTGACAGCATTTTTTTTTAATTTCCAGAAATTGTGACCATGTGGCTATCCTCGCTGCTGGTCTGCTGCCTGGCGCTGCTCTTCCCCGCCCCCTCGGCAGCGCAGAGGGACGGCTACTGCCTGGCTTCGGACTACGACCCCTACCTGATGTTCTCCACCAAGTCGGCCTACGAGCTGGTCAAGGGGAGGGACAACAACCAGCACGTGGTGCCTTGTGAGTACTAAAATTCTTTTAGTTGTCTTTGACTTTAAGCTTTGCAGATTATGGATACATAATTCTCTGTTGGTTACTGCAAAGCATTTTTTTTCTATGGTTTTGATTCACACGGGAGTCAATAATTGAACAGTGACATATTTTTGTGTGTATTCTGGTTTAAGAGCTCACAGTCGGCCGGCGGAAGAAAAATATATCAGGAGAACGGCGTAAAAAAGTTTCTATACATTACCAAATAATATCAATCTATTTAGTAAGTGCTTTTGCACACTAATTTACTCGAAAGCATTAGGATAAAAAGCGAGAAAATGATTGCCGCAAGTCATCACAGGCAATTATTTAAAAAAAACGTTCAAATACTAACTGATGCATAATGACTCTCTTGCGCCGGCCGCACACTGGATGCGTTTTCGTACGAAATTGGGTAGTACGTATACGTACGAATACGCAAGTACATTCCTAGCCTTAGAAGTAGTATTGAACATCGCACACTGTACACGAATTAGTAGTGCGTGTACGTACGTACAGATACGACGTCCGACACGATCCGGATTTGTTCGGAAATTTTCGCAATTTCGTACGATGGATATCGAAAAATTAGTCAATTTCGTACATGGCCACAAATGTTTGTGGGACCAAAGTGACTCATCTGCGTGACCATCAGCGCAGATCATGGCGGAAAATAATCGTTCCACGGGTGATATAGTTTTGTGAAAATTACTGAATTTGGTCACATCAGTCCGCACAGCATTTAAAATATATTCAAATGTTTCTTTGTTCATACGCAGATAATCGTGAAATTTTTCATTATTTAAGTTTGCCACTATGATGGAATTCACCAAATTCATCCCTTCTAGTACATAATTCGTTCACCCATTCGGTTCTACGATGACGACGACGCCGTAGCAGCCTACGAGTAAGAAGAGAGTTTTCCAGAAGGTACAGATTATTCATTTGGCACAAACGTTATTGGAGAAATGCGAAAAGTAACTGATCGTGACCAACGCAAGACGCAATCAATGTGCGCGCTCAATACGTACGAATATAATCGTACGATACGTGCGATGATAATCAATCAATATATATATAAAGAAACCCGTGTTTCCCTACCCGCCAAGTTTTCTCCACAACCAGCCACAACCAACCATCGATGGTTATGGTGGTGGATAGCCCTTGGTGTCACATCGAAAATATGCGAGTTTGGTGGGAGTGGCTGTGCGTGGGTGGGAGTGGGTGACGAAAATGTGCTTTCTAGCACATTGTTTTGTTATGGGAAGGCCGCAAATACTTCAGATTGTTTCAAAATAGAAGAAATGGGAAGGTCCGATGTTCCGCGGGGAACCCGTTTGCACGGCACGGGTGTAAATCGTGCATCCGAGATGATGAATATGTTTTCATAATTATCAAATCAAACAAACCCAAACAAACCTTTCAAAATAGGCGCGCCGACTGTGTCGGTGAGTCTAGAAGGTTCCGGAAAAACCTGCTCTAGAAAGTTCTGGAAGAAGAAAGTTCTAGAAAATTCCCGAAAGTTCTATAAGGTTCTAGACTGAGTGGCGGAACGTGTCGGTGTGTCAAGAAGGTTCCTGTACATTCGATAAATTTCTTGAAATTTCTGGAAGAAGAATGCTCTAGAAGGTTCGCGAAAGTGCTATGACGATCCAAACAGTGTACTAAAAATCTAGGCGTGCGAAGCCACGCGGGCACAGCTAGTTCGTCTAAAGTGCGACCGGCCTTGAGAGCTTTCTTCCAGTTTATATGGTTAATATTATCCATCCCTTTTTCGCAGGACCGCTATGCAGCGAGAGGCATCTACTATTATATTCCTTTACGCATTGGTGCCCAATTTTTTCACTACGCCACTGCATGCCGTCTCTTATTTTCACACCCAGTTACAGATTGAAAATAATATCCTTTGTTTATTTTATTTCATTTAAAAATTAATCATTTTTTGAACTCCTGTCCCATGGCCGGATTTTAATTATGTCAAACTGTACATGAAAGGTAGCTGTCGATATAATGTGTTCGCCCATGCGAAGGACAATTCTTCCCGAATATTTTTATGGGGGAGGCACCTACCCACAATGTTCATCCCTTTGAGCAATTTTATTTTGATTATGAAAAAGCCAGCGGAGTGTAAAGTATTGATTCTTTGATGGCTGTGAATTTAATTATTGCGGACATTATTTTTTATATTTATCATTAATTATTTGTGAATAAGCCTTGCAGGTTATAATAGTGGTAGCTGTACTGCCACTATTATAACCTGTGTTTCCATAAAAACTAGTTTTCAATGTTGAAAACTCAATTTATTATCAAAAAAGGGAACTTGACGTAAACAAATCCAGAAATGTGTCACCCTGATGTAAAAATATTTTATAAAAATTGGGTGCGTATTCGCATGTAGGTACGCGCGTTAGAAGTTATTCTTTTTTGGCGTTCATACAAAAAAACACGTGCTGTATTGTATACCTTGCGTTGGAACATAGCTGCGCAGAATGCGCATACTGTCCTGCTATGTTCCAACTCAAGGTAAACAAAACACACTAGAATTTCCACCAACGAATAAAACATCTAAAATACACATTAGGTAAATACAGCACATTTGGATTGCATTTTGCTTTTCATACCTACCTCGTATTAAAAATCGAGTTGATAGACTGTTTTCAGATTCTAGTGAAGAAATTAAAAGAAAATATGTTTGATATTTTATTTATTTTATGTATATACAATAAATTAACTTTTTCCCTAAAAATATGTAGGTTTTAAAAATATTCAGTCATATTAGGTACATTATCTTTTGAATCGCTTTTAAATCAAACAGTGGCATCGATTTTTATCGGCCTGTAGCTTTCGTATTGTTATATTTCTATTGTTTATTTATAGAATTATCTAAAGTGGTATAATATTATCGCAACAACTAATTTCATTGACTAATAATAAACGAATGAACGGCACGAATTCAAAATAAAATAAACAAAAGCAAAATAATCAAATACAGAACAAGAATTCTTCACAATAAATAAATCGCCTGTCTATAAATGCATTGGTTGATTTTAAAATAATTGTCGATATTATATAACTTTAGTGTGAATAAAGTAACGGGCATTCAATTTTTTTTCTGGTTTCACGACCGCTCAGTATTTTCTGGGGTATTCTGGCGTGTGTACACGACCTTTCTGACCGACGTTTCGGATTACATTAAAGGGGGCATCATCAGAACTGATGGGCATCATTAAAATATATGTTTTAAAACGCGTATATAAAGATTGTTTTACAGAAGACCACGGTTAACCCAACTGACGGATAATTGAGTCTTGTATAATGGGCGTTATTGTATTCGTCAATCAACAAATTTCCGACCCACAATTTAAAGGTTAAATTGCCGATGCACTGCTAGCTTTAATCACAACTAAAAGAAACTCAGGGCTTACAATGTTGAACGAATAAGTAGAAAATGCTGAGGATTATAACACTTACTGTTTGCCGCGTCATATCACGAAATTTCACCGTTTCAGTCAGGACTTTTACATTGAATTTTTACTCGCCAGGTGTGTTCGGAAATTTCGTGCGCCTACATTCTACATACATTTGTAAATTAGCATTCCATCTCCATTCATTCAGGTGTGGTTATATGTATGTGTGTACTTGTGAAGCATTAGATCACGAAGATATTCTAGAATGTACGGATACGTGCCCCGGGGTCAAGGCATATTCAAAAAAAGAGCCGGCACTCTGTTGTTGATCATTCACAACTAAAATAAAAATGGCGTCCAACGGTAAAAGTAAAACATAAACAACGTGTGTACGCAAATATTTCTATATACATATTTATTTTCTAACTCAGGTAGTTTCAAACATTGTTCGTGATTTAAAACATCGCTTAAGTCATTTTCTTCTATAATATTTGAATATAGGAACCAGACTTTACGCTTTTTAAAATCGCTCGAGAAGACATTATTTTTTTTAGGTAAATTGCAGCTATGGAAAAGAAAAATTAATGAAAAAGTAGAAAATTGTTTCCTCTTATTGCAACATTTTATGAGCTCCAATAAATTTAATTTCCCACGCGACTTAAAATTTGTTTTTGAAAATCATCGCATCATACCCTTGAAAATTGGTTTGAAAAATATTGGAGTATGAAAAATCCATGGAGATGTTTCGATTGCTGTTTTTTAGACCCTTTTTTGTGATGGTTATTTCATGTAAAAATTAACAATAATCGCTAAGAAGTTGCACTTTCTGGTTTCTCAATATACAGACTTCAATAATTACTTATATTTCAATAATTACTTGTACAATAATTACTTATTCATTAATTATGAAAATAAGTAACGACTGTCAAAAATGTACGCACATGTTTATCGAATAAAACCAGCAATAACACTAAAGATATTGCATTTCAATATTTTCGTTCTAAACATATCAAAGAATATAAAAATACTTAATTTTAACACTTTTTTATTTTAAAAAAACACTTTTTTTAACAGATATATAACACAATTAATGCGCGGTTCGATGACGACATTTGTAATGATTTTTTGTCCGGTTTGCGCGGCAAATGAGGTTACTTGACAAATAGAACTCGTTCATTCATTCAAAAACTTGAGACACAACCAATGATAAGCTTTAAAAACCCATAAAATAGGCCGAATTCGCTCGCATACGTGTCTAGGGAGCGCAGATCTGCGCTCCGGCACCCGACCGGTTAATTAAAATAACATTGAATAATTACCTTATTTATTATTTTTAAACATAATTGTATGGACAATGGGCAGGGCATGTTGCGAGGCAGGATGCCACAAGATGGATTCCTAGAGTTCTGAAGTGGAGACCTTGGTAGAATAAAAGAGGCGTCGGAAGACCTCAAAAGAGATGGAACTTCCTTGTATAGCTAATCATGTTTTTCTTTTGTAAGAATATTTATTTTCATATCCCTTTGTTTGTAAAATTAAAATGTCATTAATGTAAAAGCGCATAAGGGCGTGGATAATTTGAAATTTAATAAAAAAAATCGTGTGTGTATTCGTGTACGCGCGATAGAAGTTATGCCTACTTAAAAGACAAAATTATATATGAATGACGCTCAAAGTAAAGTTGTGAAAATCTACACTGATCATTGTCGATTATTTTATCGAGTTTCATTATAACCTCGAATATTTAAAATAATTGTGGTAAAAAAAAAATTATGGTTCGCGTCTTAAGTGCTCTTACAATGTGTAATATAGTATATTATTGACGGGCTAAGGAAAATCGATGGTGACTATATTATATAGTTGCCACGTTGCCATCCGCGCGTCCGAGGTTTTTTCCAGTCGTGTATTCGAAAGAAATTATGAACACCGATTTCAAGAGTATTTCGTGGTCTCACATTTTCGCTACATGCTGTTTCTAGACACACGCCTTCCCGCTACGGTGCGCACGCTGCAACTTCCGTTACAATAAAAAAATTACCCTTAATGCGATACCCCAAAGGCGATAACTTCAAACGGTTAGCAGAGGGACAATAGTGCGCTGTGGATGCACCATAAAAGTTTGGGATCCGCTGCTTTAGATATCTGATTGAAAAAACGTTTAAAAAGCACGATTCAACCAAAGTTCTGTTTCAAAATGTTTAGAAGGTGTCTAGTGTCGACTATGGTACTGGTAAATCTGTACCGACCCCGGTAGGTACTAAAAAATAAAACACGGGATAAATGTATGAAGTAGGTACCGCAGTATACGTGAAACAATTTACTGCGTAACTACTGAATAAGCAAATTCCATGTTAAAATTTTTAAAAAAAGAATGCGCGTTCTCGGCACACTTTGTCTATGGTGCTTTGGTCATCATTTTTCATGATCATTGATCATGTTATGCTCTCGGGGTCTCTCGCGATGGAAAAATTCCCGTTCAATTGTTCCAACATCGTATTAATGTCATTTCCTGCGATGCAAATCTTCCCTGCACAATAAAATTACTCATATGCAATTCAGATTTACAATCAATAAAATACTCACACTACGTTCGCGTAACCGCAGAACCGGAGCATAAACATTTTATTTATGACGGTTGACTGTGTTGATGGGTTTATGGTACAATCGCGAGCCGTAATGACGCGTTGGTTGCAAGCGCCAATTTGTAATTTTTCGTATAATAAGAGCCCCCAAATACCAACTAATGCAACATCACAAAATACACAAAACTATTGAGGAGTAAATATTATACGATATTTTGCAGCCAGGAGCTCTCTCGCTAGTGATGTGTCGCAACGGTTCGCGGGAACCGGTTGTTTTCTTTTTGATGTGTAACATCTTTCCTCTCGCTTTCCTGTAATCTGTGGCAATGATTTCGTGAAAATAGATGGAAATGCGTGACAGGAAGTAAGACGCCAGGGAAGCGCGCGCAATTTCATTTAAACAATGAGCGCGCGCGGAGCGCGGGCGGTGGAAAAAAAATCGTCGTTTATAAACAAATCAATGTCCAGCAGGTGCCATCACAGCGAATACGCACACTTCCATACTTATTTTTTTATTTAATTTTAACACTGACTACCCTTAATGAACATTCTCATATTTTATGTAATTTACGTAATTATTTTTAAATATTTATTCAAAGTTTTCATACGGCACGCTACCGCCATCTATGAAAATAAATAAAAACATATAATTGACTAAACACATTTCTAAACAAAATCCATATGTAGATATACGGTACCTACCTAGCGCGGCAAAATTCAATAATAAATAAAGGCACATACACTTTCTTTACTTGTATTTACTAATTAATAAATACATATATAGATATTAGCATTTTTAATTTTTGTGGTTAATTCTGTCGCTGCTTAATTGATATTTTTAATTGTGAGATGTCAAAAGTTATTTTATTAATGATACAAAAATACCCCCTCACTAGGACATTCCTTTGTCTAATAACCTTTTTTATCAAAATATTTTACCTTTTTTTTTAATATTACTCCTGTCGGCAATAAATGACACTATTTTATGGCGATTGTGGTGCGCAAAACTAACGCGACAACATAATTAAATAATTAATATTATAAGTAGAATAGACATCAAAATAATATCAAAAATAAAATGAGAAAAAATATTCCGGCACCAGGAATCGAACCCGAGCCTTCTGGGTAAGAACCAGGTATCCTAGCCACTACACCATACAGGAGATGTCATTGATTGTGTAAAGCTAGTGTACCTAAATAAAATATAGTTTAGAAAATATATTATGCGCTCTATAATAATATATTTTAGGTACAAACGGTTTGCGTCTATACTAAGTTCTGATTGTAGTGTATTTTTGAAGGGCCCCGCACCACACGGTGATGTTTTTAGATTCCATAGGTTTCCGCAATAGATTTTTTTCGCCTAGGTTAAGGCCCCATCTCCAGCTGTTTAATTTCATTTTTTAGTCGTGAATTCTAGCGAATTATGTACGTTACATGAAGTTATAGGGACAGACAGACGGGCGGACAGATAGACAGACGGCCAGACAACGAAATTATTATAGTTGGGATTGTTTTGCATACTGAGTGTGGTATAATAATTAACAAATGCCGTTTTGAGAATTGTGATATCTATGAAGATGACATTGTCATTTTATTTTTATTATAATTTATGGAATTAAACTTTGTTTACAACACTTTTTTAATTATTGAAAAAAGAAGCCAATGGCTTCTTCGTCAGGATATCGTTATTATATTTGTTATCCAGACGAAGAAGTGATTGGCTCGAAACATGTTGAATTTTTTCAATAATAAAAAAAGTGGTGTAAACAAAGTTTAATTCTATAAATTATTATTATAATGTCACCACAAAATTATTAATGTTTCAAGTAAAAAAAAAAATTTAAGCTAAATTGAACTTTATTGAGATTCAAAAGAACTTGAATTCTGAGAAAAAACTCAAAAACAACATCACATTCTTACAAAAGTCTTGAACTTTGTTGAAATTCAAAAGAATTTGGATACTGAGAAATGCTCAAAAACAACAACATTTTTATAAAAGTCTCCTTTGCTCAGCATCTTCACCTCAAAGACCACACAAAAAATTACCCAGACCCCTCCGCGACCCTGTATTTAGGTTAGTTATAAAATACACCTGATGATGAGAGGGACTGCTCCTCTCGAAACTATAGTTGTGTTAAATTAACTCAACTTGTGTGCATTACAAAGTTCAATTTAGTTTAAATTAAAATAATCATGTAACCACAAAGTAACTGCCCTAACAATTAATAATATGACATTGCCATTTCAGACTGCCGTCCGATCCAATTTTGGTCATTCAACAGACACGGTACCAGACTCCCATCACCAAATACAATTGTGGAGTTGCCAAAATTAACGACAACACGGGATGATATTATAGCCAACTATGAAGTGAGGAGAACCGCTCCTGACCAGGTATTCTTTATTTTAGTTTCTTAAATTAAGTAAACACTGTACTACACAAAACCCATTTATATTTTGTCACAACTTTAGTTTTGAGAGGTGCAGTCCCTCTCATCAACCTGTGTCATTGACAACTAAATTAATTACAGTTGTATGAAGACCTATTCAGGTCAAACCTATGTAGTGATGGTCAAACCTCTATTTTAACTGGTTACTCATGGTAGTATTATTTGAGATATGCATCAGATTGTACCAATCATTGGTAACTGAATGTAACGTTGCCTAGTATTGCCTGACCACAATAACTTGGCGTGCGGCGACTTTGGAGCTAAAACCCGCCCCGCCCGCACCCGGCGGTAACCCCTCGCCTTGTCATTCAGTACAATTTTGTATTTGCTCGGGAGCTGTGACATCTTGATTACCAATATACACTGAAATATTATGTCCAAAACTTCCTAAACAGTCCGGGATGGTGCAAGAACAATTGCCAATGAAGTATTAAAGTTTTGCAAAGTTGAAAAAGCAAATAATAGACCGATATTACTGTCGGACAGAACGGCCGCCATTACGGCTTGGTTTCTTTAGTGCTGCCTGACCAAATTTTTGTTAAAGGCTACGACACCAGACATTCTGTACATTTTGTATTGTGTAATAAATTTACACCCTGGCAACTTCTGTTACGCGACAGGGACGCCCTCCCTCGCACGCCAATTTATAGTGGTCGCATTCTACCAATGGTTGGCTGTTTTATTGTGAAAAATCAGTTATCAACCATCGATACAAATCTCAAATATGTAATAGTTATTATGCAACCGGTTAAAATACCATCACTGCTACCCACCCTGGCAGGAGAGTAATATGTACGCTAATGATGATGGAATAAATGGTGAAAATAGTCATGACATAAAGGATCCTTAAACCTGCCGACAACAGGTCCTAAGCTCTGTGGCTTTCATCTCTTCCCTACTCCGCGCGGCGGACCCGGATTTGGGGACTCTTTGGGGAAGCTAATTCTCACTTATTCTATTCTGTTTCCAGGGTAGATTATGTACGCAGGATTTGGAAAATCTGAAACTATGGTTTTGGAACAGAAACTTCACGAAGAATTATGCTGATGACCTCACCTATCAGGGTTATGATGACCTAAAATACCTGGCCAAGAGATGGCAGACCAAGTTCCCTGACCTTTTGTCCACTACGTATTCACCAAAAGACTATGTGGTACAGTATATACATAAATTATTATAAAAATGATCTATTGTTCGTTCATGACTCAATAATTTCTACTATTTCTTATGTAAAAAGTGAAAAACTTTGAATGTGCATTCGTGAGAGTAAATTTACTCTCCAGAATTATCAAATATTATAAATGTCTTGTGATGTAGACAACCATTTTATGGTAACCATAAAATTATTCATGCTCGTAATATGTAAAACTAATATTTTCAGGCCAAGTTTATCTTCTGATGTAACATTTTAATGATTTAGAAGTCCTTGGTTGCAGTTATTATTAAATTCCGTAACCTACGTCTCTTAGACGCAAGTAAGTTTTTTTAAGAAAAATGTTCATGGAGGATTAAGTTGAGCTATTTCAATGCAACCATACTCCTTTAGAGGTTAAACATTATGAATTTCAATAAATGCACTTTAGGAATAAAAGAAAAGTCACAAACTAACAGACTGACTGATCTTAACCTTTCTATAATCCATTTGTAATAGAATAAACAGGAAACACATTTCTTGACAAAGAGTAAAATTATTCAAATCAATTCATATTCCAGTCTGTGTTTTACAAGAATTCAAATACAAATTATCATACATTTTAACTATTATCAGTGGTGTAACTAAAAATATTGGGCCCCAATGCAATATGGAAAAAAGAACCTCGTATGAACTTTTATTGTATGTAAGATTTTACATTATGTACAGAAACTATATGGTTTATTTCACTAAATAGTAAGAACAACATTGGTCTCTTGACTCCTATTACATTCTTCTCGTCGTCATTAACACTTTCATGTCACATTAAATCTTTATTTCCGCTAATGGAAAATAACCAAATGTATCTTGGAAAAACCTTTGCTGTCCCGAATACCAGATATGACTATTTACATTATACATGTTTTCACATCTTAATAATGTGAGAAATGATTTTGTAAATTTTTCCATTTCTTGCTGGGATGCATTTTAAAATTAAACAGTTTATATTGGCACTGGGAAAACTATTAGGTAATATGTACATATTCACATGAGTGTCAATACCAAAAGTAGTGTACAAATATTTTGGCATCCTATGTATCTAATGTGGGCCCTAATATCGCTTTGGTGTATTGCTTGCCCAACGTAACTTGGCGCGCGGCGAATTTTGAACTAAAACCCGCCCCGCCCGCACCCGGCGGTAACCCCTCGCCCTGACATTCAGTACAATTTTGTATTTGGTTGGGAGCTGTGACATCTTGATTACCAATATACACCGAATTATTATGTCCAACACATCCTAAACAGTCCGGGATGGTGCAAGAACAATTTCCAATGAAGTATTAAAGTTTTGCGAAGCTGAAAAAGTGAATAATGGACCGATATTACCGTCTGACAGTTTGACAGATAGAAAGGTCGCCATTACTGCATGGTTTCTTTAGTGCTGCCCGACCAAATTTCTGTATTTAATATGACACCGGTCACCGGACATTCTGTACATTATGTACATATTGTGTAATAAATTTACACCCTGACAACTTCTGTTACGCGACAGGGACGCCCTCCCTCGCACGCCAAGTTATAGTGGTACGTCTATAGTTACCACACTGGTTATAAAATGGTTAATAAATCACAATAGTAACTGCTATATGATAAAAGGCCACATCATTAAGGCATTACTGATTAATATATTGTGCATTGTATGCAGTGATGACTGCATTCATCATGACTATTTATCGTGTTTATGTGCTTGCGGAAGTTTTGTGGTGGAATCAAATCACCCTATCCAACAATTTCAAACCGCAGATGATGCTTTAGATCATGATGGTTTTAATTTCTCTCAAATTTCTTATCATTGTCTGCTTGAAGCGGAATTTTTAATTATGTAGATATTTACTTTATAAATCTTTTTATCATATTTAAACAACAAGTTCAATGTCCTAGTGGCGTAAGGACAACAGATTTCATTAGTCACTTGTCCTAACCGCATGAAAATTTGTGCCTCTTCATTTAATTAAGATTTTATTATCATAATTACTCATATATCTAAAAAATAAACAAAACAATAGACTTTGAACAGATATGTAAATAAATTTTATGGAGGATATCTGCATACTGCAAAAAATAAGCTGTTATATTACAAAATATAAATCCACAGGGGCATTAAATATTATTACTTTGTATGTACATATGTGTGTATGTGTTGACAAATGTATGTGATGTATATAAATATATGTAAAAAATATATAATAAGTACCTACACAGCAAATGTCTCTAATACGCCATCACCAGAAAAAGTCAGCAAGGCCATGGGAAAAACTAAACTAAACTAACTTAATAATTAGTGTAGCTTGTTGGTCTCGTGATACAAAGGTTGCGGGTTCGAACCTCACTCCAGACCAGTATGTTAGTCCTATTTTCATAGCACAAGCGTTTAGCTTAATTTGAAAATAGTAAGAATATTGATGTGACGCGTATTCTGTGTTCGCATCTCTATCTACAAAAAAATATCTTATTTGCTTTTTATTTTCACTTGGTCTTATCGGACATTATTTTGTTTTAGAAGTATGATTAATATATAATTTTCACAAAGTAATTTTATAATTGCAGTTCCGTTTTACCGAGAAAAGGAGAACCAAAGACAGTTACAGAGCATTCCTTGATGGCTTGTTTGGTCGAGTTGTAGCCAATGAAATTCGCCCTCCGCAAGTTATTCCTAATGATACTCTACTTCAGGTAATTAACTAGTAATTCAATGAAGTAACCCAAATTTAATTTTATGATATGAAATAACGATTAATGATAATATGTATCCCCTTTTAACTGGACAAGTCCTTTTTTAGAGAGAAATATCCGAGTCCAATATTTATCTTGTTTTTTATGAATATTTCCTCCCTGTGTTATGAACATTAAATGCTATTATTTTATAAAACGACCATAGATTATTACAGTAGTGATGTTTCTGTATATAAAGTGAACTAAGTGGTATTTCCAGACTGGTAGCAATGACAATGTTGTATTATTACCAAATCAACTTGTCAATTATGCTGCCGTCTGCCAACATTGAGAATGAGTATTTGCACTTATGAATACCCAATGGACAGAAATAAAATTGAATGTATCCACAATCAAAAAATCAAAGCAATAAATTGACTTCATTTACCTGACTATGCTCAATCAAAAGCTTTTTTCCAATTCATTGTCTTTGACACTGAATACCTTCATGCAGCTACATGCCTCTAATCTATTAAGTATGTACTATCTTCTTATTATAATAAACATCTTTGTTTTTTATATTAATATGTACCTACTTACATGAATTTTAAGGTTACAATATTCTATCACATTTTGTTGCAAATCAAGAGCATTTTAATTTACTCAAATTTTCTTTATACAGTAAAACATCATAATTCGAATTTTTTAAACCCTTAAGTCCCAGAATGTTAATTTCATAGTACCATAACCCCGATAATTAACCTGGTAATTCGAAAATCAAAATTATTTTTAGCCCCTTGCACATATTTATAATTCGATTTTTTTTTAAATTTGACAAAATTGAAAAAAATATTTTGATTTTTTCGCAAATGAGAACAGATATGTCAATTTTGGATACTTTAGTAATAGAAATATGGCGCTCTTTGTATTGGCGTAAAAAATATTGCGTTTTCGAAATGATTTCTTGAAATAGGCAAAAATGCAGACGTTTTTCACAAAATTAATTACTTTTTCATGAGTTTTATGATTTTTGACGAATTTCGCAATTGTATAGCGATTTAAAATATTTTTTTGTGCCTTGAATTTCGAATTAACGAGGTTTTACTGTATACACATTTAACGATCCTATTTACGTTTAAAAAGCATTCATGTAAAGACATTTACAATTATGTTTATGTGCATGAATAAAACTGTTCTTAAATACATATATTTATTGGAGGATCAAAAAGATATAATGTTACAAACAGCTTGATAAAAATATTGTAAGTATTGTAGGTATTAATAAAAAATCATATATGTATGTATGTAGGTATATGTATTGTGACCTCACCGGGAATCGAACCCCAAACTCCCTGCTATGAGAAACCAGTTCTTTACGAATTGTACCAAGATGGTCTCCCAATATGAAATGTGTCCTTTTT
Organism: Agrypnia vestita; assembly: GCA_016648135.1. Taxonomy (NCBI): domain Eukaryota; kingdom Metazoa; phylum Arthropoda; class Insecta; order Trichoptera; family Phryganeidae; genus Agrypnia; species Agrypnia vestita. The sequence goes on along the minus strand of JADDOH010011482.1, from coordinate 15,267 downwards.
TCATTGTAAAACATGGAAACCCTAATAATGATCGTAAACAATGATAATTTTATTTTAATGTATTGGCATTCTTGAATAAAAATCATTTTCCACTACATGCCTACACTGGCTGATAAATTATGAATTTAACATTAACACTTTTCTAATGTGAATTTTAATTAGCAAAATTAATTTCAAGCCTTACGAATTCTGCACGGAATGGATCAAACAAGTGGGAGACAATCCCAACACATTGGAACAGATGAAACAATTTAAAAAGAAGGAAGAATATCAAACGGTAAGATTTGAATTATTGCTATACTTTTCTTACATACCTAACTGTTATTTTAAGTTATCTCATTTTCATTACTGGAAATCGAAATCAATGGAATCAAATATTATTTACGCTTGGAGATGGCAAAGAATCTTTGCAGAGTAAATTCTTCAATATACGAGAAAAAAAGAAATGTGAGAATATCATAACTAGATTTTATCAGAAAGCTTTACTCAAATAATATTTCAATTGATAGTTCTGCCGTGAAATTAATTTTAAATCTATTACAGATGATACTAAATGTATCTAACCATTTAGGGTACAAATATCCATTGGATGAAAATATTATTAACAACATTTATGACATGTGCCGATATGACAAAGCCTGGGAATTGAACAAAAACTCTCCATGGTGTGCCGTAAGTGTCAAAAAATTGCTTCTTACTAATTAAGTGCTGTGTATGAAAGCTGAAATAATTGTAAAAAATAAAGTGTATGGGAGATTGGTATTGATGATAATTAACTAAGATTTAACTGTTTCTTTTCTGGTCGGCATCCAACCGTGCGTAATGTACCCTGTCTGCCACGCAATTTTGCGCACGATTGCTGTATTTTAGGCACTTTTGTGATGGTTATATTAAATCAACAATAATCGCTAAGAAGTTTCAGTTTCTGGTTTCTCAATATACAAACTTCAATAATTACTTATATTTCAATAATTACTTGTACAATAATTAAATATTCATTAATTATGAAAATAAGTAACAAAATTTACTATCAGAAATGTACACACAGGTTTATCGAATAAAACTATGGAAGCAATAACACTATAAAGATATTGTATTTCAATATTTTCGTTCTAAATATGTATATCAAAAAATAAAAAAACTTAATTTTCACATTTTTTTATTTAAAAATATCACTTTTTTTAAAAGATAAATAACATAATTAATGGTGCGCTCTGGCACCCGACCGGTTATAAGTTTATGGTTCCTCGTTCAATTGCAAAAAATGAGTTACCAATCATTGATACAATCAGTTATAAATCTCAAATAATGGTTATTGTATAACTGGTTAAAATAACGGTTTTGACTATCCCTAATTACCTATCCCCAGAACATTAAATCCAAATATGATTCAAGAAAATAAATTATGAAATTCCTAAAATCACGCAAGAAGGTGCCAATTTTATGAAAAACATGAGTATGTTCGTGCATTCTAAGAAAAAGTCCTGACATTTTGGGTCTCGTGTTGTTTAAAAATTTGTAATTTGACAATTTTTTAATTAAGATGGTTAATTATAATTATTATTTTTTTTTTTTAATTTTTAGGGTTTTACATTATTTCAAATTACGAAAGTTTTTGAATTAGTAGGGAGAATCTTGTGCTAAATTGACAATTTGTTTAAAAGCAATTGATTTTTATAATAATTTTTGTAAATTTTTCACCACAATATTCAGATTAATAAAAAATATGTACTTATTTCAAATTACTTCCATTTATTTTAGGCATTCAGTAAGGACCAACTTAAATTACTGGAGTACGCTGAAGATTTAGTCAATTATTATGATTCTGGATACGGAAACAAGTTAAATAAGCAAATTGGCTGCACTCCTATAAAGGATTTCATGGAAAAATTCACCAAAACGGTTGAGCATCCAGGTACATAATAAGCAAATACCGCTTAAACTTTTTTCAATTCTTTGACAATAAATTACCATTACTGAATATTCAATGTTTTAGAATTTTAAAATGAAAAGATAGATGCTAGTTAGTTTATTCATTTTCATAAAAATTTGTTTAAAATTAAAAACTAAATAGAATGGGAATACATGAGTTAATTTTATATTAGTTTATAAGTCCTCATATAAAAAAGTGTTTTTTAATAGATTGCTAGTTCCCGCATATTCAACATTAATTTAATTTGGTAAATTAGGAAATATGACTCCCTGTTGTGAAGTAAAAATAGAATTTTAAAACATTTTGTAGGAGGTTCGCGTTACGTACGTACGTATACACAGCTAACGTAACTCGTACATACATACGAACCTTGTGAAGGGTATTTAGTCTATTTGTGGAATGAGGAAGAAATGTGTATAATTTTCCCACATTTTATTCAGGGGTGGTATGGTACACGTGTATAAGACATGTTAGGCATTTTTCCTGACAATATTGACAAGCTTTCTTGTAGTATAAAAAATTATAGTTTTGATTTTGAAAAAATATATATTTTCATATTCTAACAATGTTTATTCACTTACTCCGTAAACTTATTTTATTTATATTTTCAGAGGAAGAACAGCCCAAAGCCACGGTCTATTTCACCCATTCTCGAATGATAGAGCTGCTGGTAACCGCATTGGGAACAGCCGAGGATTCGGTTCCTCTCACTTCAGACAATTTCCATACTCCAAACATTCAGCGGAGACTGTGGAGGACCAGCCTTATTGATCCCTTTGCTGCAAATCTTGTAGCCGTATTATACAAGTAAGATTATCTCTGAATCCTGTTGACCTAACCAGTTTCGTTACAGTAATTTATAAACTTTATGGCATATTCCATTCAATACTCAATGGTTCATGTCCATAACTTAATGTTTTATTTATACAATTTCCAATAAATTTCCCTAACCTAACCTAACCTGACCTGACCTAACCAGTTTCGTTACAGTAATTTATAAACTTTATGGCATATTCCATTCAATACTCAATGGTTCATGTCCATAACTTAATGTTTTATTTATACAATTTCCAATAAATTTCCCTAACCTAACCTAACCTGACCTGACCTAACCAGTTTCGTTACAGTAATTTATAAACTTTATGGCATATTCCATTCAATACTCAATGGTTCATGTCCATAACTTAATGTTTTATTTATACAATTTCCAATAAATTTCCCTATATATCAACACAACACGACAGTGACAAAGAAAAATTGAAACTAACCTAGCTTTAGAAAAAATAAATTAAAGAAATAGTTTGTTTTTTCTCCCACAGGTGTCAGGAGGGTGACACACACAGGGTGATGTTCTTCCTCAATGAGAAACCGTTGGACTTCAGCGATTGTCGTGTTGGCCTGTGTTCCTGGGACGTGGTTAAGAAAAAGTTTGGCGATCTGGCCAAATCCTGCACTCTTGGCTTCTGCTCGCAGAATTCTGTTGGTGCAAATTCAGCATCTTTCAAATTCCATTTCTTTATTTCTTTCCTGGTGTTAATTTTCACCACAAAAACGAGATTGTGGTAATAATAAATCCGGTATTCATTAGGTTGAGGATGAATCTAGCTGTAAGCGAGCAACAATAGAAGGTAAGATTTCTATCAGAATACACTGCGGATTTCAAAGCTATTCAGCTGTATACATATTTTTTTAAATTAAGTAATATAAGCTGCGATCATCTAAAAAATTAAGTAATAAAGATTGTTGATTTTTGTTATAAATAATTATTTCCAACTATGAATGTTGATTTGGGAAAAAGCTTAAATTAAAACTAGCAATAGAAAGCAATCGGCTGTCGCTGATTACTGTTGCTAGATCCTGTTGTTGGCTCCAATTCATTGTGGCGGTGTAATTTTGAGGAACTATGCATCATGTTTAGGAGAACCATTGTAAGTACAGTGCCTGATTTAATAATACAGACAATCATTTGATGGTCACGGCAAACTCAATACTAGCAAAGCGATAAGTTCAGTTACGTCACTCAATTCATGTGATGCCTATTTAAAATTTAGCAGTGAATTTTGATAGAATTCATATCTTTAATTAAAAAAAAGATATACAATATTTATGTGTATTTAAATTTTTGCTTTGACTATGACATAAGACTTTGTGTCTGCAGTAGTTTATGAATTTAATATTACACCAAGGATGTAATCAAAGTAGAAATGGCACAATTTTCGCGAATGGATTTTAAATATTAGGTCCTTACATATGAAATTGACGTTTAGTATGGGAGGAACATAAGGTCGATTTTTTTTTATTATAATATATTTATTTAATCAAAGTATGTACCATTGCTATCTATGCACTTTTGCCATCTCATAGGTAGTTCATCGATCCCTTTACTAAAAAAACCATTCGGAAGGGAATCAATAAAATCTTTGAAGGCGGTTTGGACTGCCCCATCGGAGTTGAATTTTTTCCTTTGCAAGAAGTTATCCAAATTTCGAATAAAATGGTAATCTGTTGGGGCAAGGTCCGGAGAGTACGGTGGATGTCTTAGACATTCCAATTGAAGCTCCTCTAATTTGGTAGCCGTCTGTTGTGCAATGTGTGGTCTAGCGTTATCATGAAGCAGCAGTGGCCTAGAGCGATTAACCAGCCTCGGTTGTTTAGCAGCTAGCTTTTCCATCATGGTTTGCAGTTGCTGACAATAGACATCTGCCGTAACCGTCTGGCCAGATTTAAGAAAGCTGTAGTGAACGACACCAGCACTAGTCCACCAAACGCTCACAAGTAACTCGCGTTTGTTGATTTGCTTCACTCAATTCGTGAGGTACCCACCTTTCAAGCTTTTCACCTTACCAATTTGCTTCAAGTGGATTAAAACAGTTTTATCACTAACACCGCAGCCTGTAGCTAACTCGGATGTGGTTTGCGATGGATTCCGCTTCCACAATATCCTTCAATTCTTCATTATCAACTTTGGTCTCCGGCCGTCCACGGGGCTTGTTCTGCAGGTCGAAATTTCCAGAACGAAAACGTTGGAACCAAAAACGCACTGTGTTTTCTTTTGCGGCACCGTCGCCATACACATCATTAATCCTTCGGGCCGTTTCTGCAGCACTGGTGCCACGGTGGAACTCGTACTCGTAAATAACGCGATATTTCAAGTTTTTCATTTTGTAAACTGAGTCTCGCAAAGAAAAAAACAATTGAGGAAAAATCAAATGAATTATAATTTTCAAAACACAAATACATGAGTAAATAGCTGTAAAAATTTGGATTTGGAATTCCTAATCAAAGAGAAGATATTTGAGATCAAATTTGCCAGTACGGTAAAACGTCAATTTCATATGTAAGGACCTAATACAAATGGAAAAATGTTGAGTAATATAAAAAAAAAAATTGAAGAGAAAATATTTTACTTTCCAGGATATTTATGACATTAGTATTTAATACATACTGAAAAAAAAAACTTTTTATAACCACAAGTGTCGTCCCTTTCTCGATTAGAAAAAAACTTTTCCCACCCAAAATTTTGCATTAAATTGTTTATTTTTGAGATATCTAGTTAGTTAAGTAATTTTTATACACCTAACTACCATACCACAAGATTACGAAGCAAATATGGTAGAAGACATCTAACTTTCAAGATATATTAAGAAAAACTTATAAATTAGCTTATAAATTGGATTTCATAAATTAATGAAAACATATTCTTATAAACAATTAATTTTCAGTGAGTACGTAAATCTTAGAGAAATGTTTGTTTTAATAGAAAGGGGAAGGATTAAATTTTTATATTATTGTTTATAATGTGTATGTCTAATAAGATTTTTGTGATTTTTAATATAACTTTTATCTCTTTTAAACATATTTCTTTAATATGTACTATATTATAAGTGATTATTGGCGATTAAGTTGAATGCTTTATTTATGCAACACAAAGTGTGCATTGTTTTAGTGTATATGCAGATGTATGTATGCATTTTTTGCCTACTAAGTGAATATTGTTTTTTTTTTACAAAATATTATTGTTTATAAATTGTTTAGTTTTATAATTGACACTGTAAAATTAGTTACCATATAAGAATACTAATGATGATAATTTAACAAATTATAGTTGTTACTTATTTAAAGTGTGTTTGTAGACAATTGACTTAAATAATTAGAAATATCTGTTACAATAATTTCAATTAATTCACTAATACAAATATCAATTCTATGATGTGTTAAATAACATGGATATGAAAACCAACAATTTTAATCGTTGCTGCAAAATAGTTTAAAATATTCTTTTAATTCTATAAACCAACAGTCTTTAAGTACAAACTATTTTTAAGCAATAACAGAAATGTAGTTTTGTTGTTTATTTGAAGTCTTAGTAAAAGCAATTGATTACAGTTATATGTATTTCAGTTCTATAATTTCAAACAATGCTATTTCCGTATTAAACTCAAATTAGATTGAGAACAATGGAGAATGTTCTGAACGAAATGTGCATAACTTTGAATACAGGTGTAACAAGATATATAATATTCTAAACAAAATATCGCACCCCCGCTCAAATAGGGTCACAACTCAAAAAAATACATTACTTTACGTGACACTGTTTATGCTTGGTATGTTTATAATTTTGGTTAATATTACAATGACATTAGTGCCCTCTAGGGACAAACAATTGAACTATATACACATGACACTTTCTGAGACAAGATTTTGAAGTATTGTGAAACAAATAGTGCAGTAAAATTGATTTTTTATTTTTTTGTGTTGTGACACTATTAGAGCGGAGGCGCGGTATGCTGTTTATTTAAAAAAATATATCTAAAATGCTTCATTACCGAGGTAAGAAAATAATATTTGTACGTAAATAAAATGCACAATCAGTCCTGTTATGTATTTTGACACATTTTCTGTTTTTAACAATTGAATTCTGTACTTTACAGTTGTTCCTCGTAAAGGATTGGTCCTCAGTAATGGAGCATTTTTTTGGAACAATATTTTATAATTTTTCTTATTAAAAATTTTAAGCTACATCAAATTCAAACTAGTGCTCATTTCATTTGGAAAGTGTATGAAATTAATTTATAAAAAAATATTTCAACGTATCTGTTGACCGTGCTGTATCCGAGGCACCTTCATGTGTATTTTAATTGTCGTCTTTTAAGAATTGTAAATAGTTGGACACACAAAGAAACCTTGTTATCTTTGCGTTTATAAATACCCAGTATATATTTGACTAATTATTGAAAAATACTGAATAACTTTTGGAGTTTATTTATGATTTATCAGTAAACAATTAATAATATATGATTTATACAAAAATAGTTCAAGAAGTCCATTTTCTCGAGTTGTTTAATATGTAATTATTTAATAAATGAACTCATTTTGTTGTAAGTATTATTTCGCAAAAAATTTCACTAAAACACGATGTGAAAAATGAAATAAATAGTCCACGTAATTAACAAGGCCCGATAAAGAAAGATAAATTAATTTATATGTATAATTTTCTAATTAAGCCATTTGATATTTTGAATTTTTATTGTTGTTAAATATATGTAATAAAAAATATACCGAATGACTTACATGATGCATTTTATTTTGTTATTTTTTATTTTAGCGGGTATGGGAAACTCGAGGAATCAAAAAGAAAAAAGTTGAATCACCCGAAGCTCCGTTATTTTGAAAATTCTTGTCGCAGTGCCCCAGAGGGTTGCGGTGTATATTTTGAGAATTGCTATCTTAATTTGTAGGTTATGTAATGCTTCCTTTTAGACAAAAAAGGAAGTATTACTATTCTGTCGTAACAAAATAAATTTAAAATAAGTAAATATTACATATTCCGTCCTAACCAAATAATACGCGAAATCGCACACGTCGAGCGAGGCGGCCGGAGCCAGCGCGCGTAGGTTACACACACAGGCTTACAAGTCACACACACTATGATAGTATCCCTGTGAACCGCCCTCGCGGGGCCTCCGGGCAGGAGACGCAAGGCGTGTCACCGTAGGCCGCGCTGCCATACTCTTGGAGCAACTGTACCGGCGCGCAACCCCCCCCCCGCACCCTCTTCCGCTCCGCGCTAATATAGGATAACTCCGCGCCCGGCAAGTCAGTCTCCACCAGTCAGTCTTCGGGTCATCATCCGGGAACCGAGCTCTGCGGTGCGTCAGCTACGCCGCCCGCCCTAAGCAAATTACGGCCGCCATTTGTATAAAAGTTACGGTGCCGGAATTGTTCGTGTAAATTTTCAAATGTGAGCCAATAACATACCTCTCGCCGTGTTACAAAGCTAAACAGTGTGTTCAAACGATTTAATAATATACTTCCCGCCGTGTTATAAAGTTAAACAGTGTGTTCAACTAGCTTAAACGCATATAGTAACGAGTTCGTCGTGTGAGACAATGTCGGTCTCACAATAAATACATTATAATAATCGTTCTCTATGTTTTTATAAACAACCAGGGTGAAGTAAACTAAAGTAAAAAAAAAAAGGTTCCTCGCAAGCGCCTTCTTCTCTGTATCGTTCCAATTTTTTTAGCCAATTATTCCAAGATTAGCCCTAATTGGCTCTTGTAAATTATGTATAGGTATAATCAAACACTTGAAACCTGTAATTTTTCTTCTGAGTATGGAGTGGATCGACCACCTTTAGTAAGGGTGCCAGCCCTGACCAGCTGTAGGAGGCGGCGGACGGTTGTCTTCCGTCAGCTGATCGGTCGGAATGCCTAGCGGAGCGGCCGAACTTTATGGCGATTTAAACAAAAAGACGCCAATGACGGCGGAATCTTATGAAGTCCAAGAGCACAGTATTTTTATTAAAACTTAAAAGAACAGGCGTTGTTTAATAGGGCACGAAAACGATGGTTTTTATTATACCCCTTGTTGGCGGGGAATGTTCAGGACGCCAATAGTAATGTATTATTTTTTGCAAAGGGGGCTCAAGGCGCTTGCGAGGAACCTTTTTTTTTTTACTTTAGTTTACTTCACCCTGGTTGTTTATAAAAACATAGAGAACGATTATTATAATGTATTTATTGTGAGACCGACATTGTCTCACACGACGAACTCGTTACTATATGCGTTTAAGCTAGTTGAACACACTGTTTAACTTTATAACACGGCGGGAAGTATATTATTAAATCGTTTGAACACACTGTTTAGCTTTGTAACACGGCGAGAGGTATGTTATTGGCTCACATTTGAAAATTTACACGAACAATTCCGGCACCGTAACTTTTATACAAATGGCGGCCGTAATTTGCTTAGGGCGGGCGGCGTAGCTGACGCACCGCAGAGCTCGGTTCCCGGATGATGACCCGAAGACTGACTGGTGGAGACTGACTTGCCGGGCGCGGAGTTATCCTATATTAGCGCGGAGCGGAAGAGGGTGCGGGGGGGGGGTTGCGCGCCGGTACAGTTGCTCCAAGAGTATGGCAGCGCGGCCTACGGTGACACGCCTTGCGTCTCCTGCCCGGAGGCCCCGCGAGGGCGGTTCACAGGGATACTATCATAGTGTGTGTGACTTGTAAGCCTGTGTGTGTAACCTACGCGCGCTGGCTCCGGCCGCCACGCTCGACGTGTGCGATTTCGCGTATTATTTGGTTAGGACGGAATATGTAATATTTACTTATTTTAAATTTATTTTGTTACGACAGAATAGTAATACTTCCTTTTTTGTCTAAAAGGAAGCATTACAGTTAGTAGGAGAACAGGTGTTATCCAATAATACAAAACGTCCACTTCAACATGTTCATGTATTTATTTCCTATATAAAATACAACTATTCGTGATATTTTTGTGTCAAGACATGGAATAATATTTTATAAGGAACATTTTGATTCAATACCTATTACAGGAATAAATATTCATACATATATAATGTATCTTTATTTTGTGATCGCATCAGCATATATTACGCAACATCACGGATTTACATCATTTGGCAGTAGTATGTTATAAAAATATATAATCAATAAATTCAGTAACATCCAATGCTTACATTAATTGGTTATCTACAAAAAAAGAAGCAATATATTCAAATAACATTTTTAATAACAACATACACAACAAAATCAATGGCTAGCTCGCGTCGTTTATTAGGACCTCTATTTTTAGCACAAATGGACGCTAGCTGCCATCTATGGTTGTCCTATTTATATATATTGCGACACACTCAATGGTGTTCACACATTTGAGAACTAAAGAATGAAAACTGTACTGAGTTGGATTGAAATTCAATTAAGAAAATAAGTTATGATTTAGATTAAAAAAAATGTTCATCGAAAAGTACATTTCTTAAACAACTAAATAGATTATATTCACAAAAGAAATTATTTATTATGAAAATCATCTTCAGTACATTCCGAGCTACCCGACTCTGCGTAATTATTTATCACTCTTTTTTTTGCTAAGCAAATATTTTAATAGATACTAAAAAAATAATAAATAACTCAACATCACCTCGAGAAGCTTGCAAGTGAAAGGAATATTACAAGCATTATCGTAATAAACATGTTTAGAACTGATGCGTTACAGGGCTGTCCAAGATTCGGTCCGCCTGTATGTTCTACCCTCCCAATTTTACGCATGAAGTAATAACAACGCAGTATAATAACACGGTAAGAATGTCTGAAAATTTCTATGTGATATTTAGTAAAATATTTGTAATAATACAGTCGAATCATAGATGCGAACACATTTGCGATCTTCCTGTTTGTTAGATGGGGATTAACCTCCAACGTATACTGAAAAATGTCATAATCGATCTTAGACGGCCTTCCAGATTGAGAATTTTCTTCTCAATTAGGCAAACCATCTTTGGAAGGCATGAACACTTACGTTGTCTCATCCAAACACAGAAATGTTCACATACAACCGATGCATTATCGGAATTCATACAAAATGCAATGCAGTTTGTCCGCAAAACATTTTAATCGTTCTAAACATCGCAAGTAACCGATTGATGGTAACTATATTTAGCGTTTTCATATTATACATGTAGACAACATAAGAAAACTCCCTGCGATAAGTAATTGATTGAAGAATATGATGTGACATCTGTGTACACCGTTAATGCTTGCATAAACCTGATATTCGGCCGTGTTCCGAAAATAGCAATATTGGGATCTTAAGATTGTTATCCCAACACTTAATAGATGAGAATAAAAATTAAAAATAAACTCGAATAAGGCGATTTGTATATTTTCACAGATCTCTCTCAAATTAAATACCTTTATTCGTGGTATCCGAAGTCTGTAATACCTTTAAAAAAGTGATTTCTCCGGTGCATTTTCGCCTGACAGAGCTTCAAACAGATTACCGTCGTACCTATCGCAAATGTAACCACACAATTTTCGTGTTTCAATTAAAATTACATGAAATAAGTAGAATGCCACCAGTATAAATTGGCGTGCGAGGGAGAAGATCCCATATCGCGAAACAGAAATTGCCAGGGTGTAAATTTATTACGCAATACATAATATATACAGAGTGCCCGGTACATTGACAAATATATTTTATGATATTATAATAGAAATTTGGTCGGGCAACACTAAAGAAACAAACCAGTAATGGCGACCGCTCTATCTGTCAACCTGTCAAACGTTAATATCGGTCAATTATTTGCTTTTTCAGCATTGCAAAACTTTAAAATTACATTGGCAATTGTTCTTGCACCATCTGCAAGGTGTTGCAAGACTGTTTTGGACATAATTCAGTGTACACCGGAAATCATGATGTCACAGCTCATGCGCACATACGAGATTGAACTGAATGACACGGCAATTTCTTCATGTAAAATTGTGGAAAAATTGTCATTGTCACGTTGGACTCTCATATGTACATATATATTTTGATAAGTACATATATATCTTCCTCTCTCTCAAGTAGAAACTGAAAGTAACAAACTTTTTTTGATTATTTTTGTCTATTAAGTGTTGGGATAACAGTCTTAAGATCCCAAAATTTCTATTTTCAGAATACAGCCAACTATTGGAAATGTACTATTTTAAGTACACCTAAAAGGGTGCATCAGGAAAATACTTTTATATCTTAAATTGTTCCATAAGTAGCCTTCAGGTAACCTAAAATTGGACACCCCCGCATTACACCGAAACAAAACAAATTCACAATTGATGCAATAACACCCACACTCAAGATAACCTTAAATGTCATGCAGTATTCCATAGAAATGTAAAAAAAGTCATGTATGTATATTGTATACAGATATAAAATGCATCAATTTGTTGTAAATTATACAACGAACGGCATTACTAACATGTCTGCCTCCCCGGCCACAATTCCTCGAGTATTACTTATTACACTTACATCACAGCATCAGCTTCAACGTAGTTCCCGCCGAAAATTCAATATTCAGTCCAAATTTAATAGAATTAGAAAATAACCTAGCTACACTATAAGATCATGACACTCTCTTATCACTTGAATTAAAATTGCTATGGCCGCCGCCGGTGCTATGTGTCCGCTTGCACCCCTTTGCACTATTTTTCGCGGTCTTTTTTGAGTCACTGCCACTTTCGTTATCGGAGCTGATAGATTCTTTATGACTGAAACTTATGCTGTTGCTTCTGACTTTGGGGCTGGGCATGCCGCTGTCCGAGCTGAAGGAGTCGCGTTGGGATTTCTTACGCTGCCTCTTGGGAGTGGCCGGTTCGCCGGAGAGCATTTCGTTAAACTGGCGCTGCCTGGCTTCCCAGAAGAGGGCTTGCCGCTGTTCGATGTCGGGATACTTGATTTGGAATTCGGGATCTGGCGGGATGAGTAGCTCCCACCCCTTGTTGGGTTGGATTCGCGCCACGGAGCTCAGAATCTCCTTCACTTCTTCCGGAGGCAGTTTGACGGCTGCTGTGAACTTCCGCCTGTCTATGTAGTCACTTTGAGTGAAAAGGTACAACTAGAAAGATAATGAATTGCTACGTTAAAACTTCATTTTGGGTGGCCACCCATCTTCGATTCTGATAATTAGTGATGGTATTTTAACCGGTGACACACTAAGCGTTATTTGAGATTTGTATCTGAATGTGTCAATGATTGGCAACTGATATTTTGCAATTCGACAGGCAACCATCTGTACTAGACAACTATTATATCTTAGTTATAAATAATCAATATAATCAGATACATATCCCAAATAACTGTACCGAAAATAACCGGTTAAAACGATGTTTTTTTTTTTTAATTTTTATTTGTTTATTTGGAAATATGAACAGATATAAGAAAATGATATATATGAGTGTAAATAGTTAATAATTAACATATTAACTTATATCCTAACATATCTCACATAGAAATAATTTTGAAGTAGTACATAATAATAATATATATAATATAAGCATGTTAAAATAAAAGACATCAATTGTAACAGTAGTGAGTAGAACATAATAAAGTATACGTATTACCTAACTTTATTTATATCTTGCATTGCAGTAATGAATCAATATTTATATTGATTCAATGTTGTATCGCAGAATTATGTTCACTTGTGATCTTAGGTGGTATAGAGACACATGATAGATATCGATGTCACTACTGACAATGGTCAATCACTTAGTTTTCTAGTCATAAACAAATACAATTAATTAAAAGTAGAAAAATAATAGTTTGTTGGTCTAGTAGTTAAGACACTTGCCTAGTGTTCCAGTGGTCGAGGTTTTAGCCACATTCCACACCAGCAAGTTAATCCCATTAAAATAGTAATATTGATGTGACACATATTCCTGTTTTCTAAGATTCACCCGGCATTTTCCATAGAAAAGAGTGAAAGAATATGCTGTGTAGGTACTTTGTAAAATAATTAATATAAAAATGATGCTGAAGTACTCACGGCATAATCTCTAGCTCGACACATGAGAGTGTGGGAGATACCGGACGCACGGGACAGAGTGCCTGCTGGATAGAGCAGATCGGATCGCGCTGCCCAGCGCCCCCGTGACACCAGACGACCAGCGCCAGACAGAGCCGTGAGAAGCGAGGGGCCACGCACGCCTAGCACCGAGCTCAGCCAACCCACTGTCACTAACTTGGCTAGAAATCAAATTAAATATATGTATAGTTAAATGATTTAAATTTTCATTTTTAATAAGCTGGAAAGGATGGATCTCACAATAAAAACAATATAACAACATACAAGCGACATTTTTGCTGTGCGTAAAAAACACACCTTTGTATGACTTTTTGACAGTAGGTAAACATGGTCTTTTAACTTTTTTTTACTTTTAACTTTTTTAAACATGATTTTTTAACTTTTTTATATTGTAAGACAATTTTTCAGTGGATTGACTGGGAATTGGACTATGCAGGATTTTTTTCACCATCCATAATGGATAATCGGATGTCAACTATACTTCATTTGAAACAGCGAAAAATCTGAAAACGATTACCTGACAAAGACACTTTTGAGGTGTATATTTTAATCTCATCCTTAATTCCTCATCCTCAAATTCATACAGAAAAATCTGTGCATCCCCTGTTAATTCAAACCCAGATAATTTGAAATTCGCCATAATTCAAAAATTTTCAAACCCACAAATCCCAAAATGTTAATTTCATAGTAGATTAACCCTGATAATTCGTAATTCAAAATAATTTTTAGCCCCTTGGGCCACAAATCAATCAATTCTAGTTCGCATAATTCAAAATTTTTTGAAATTTGAAAATCTTAATGCCTTTTTTCCTTTTTTCATGAGTTTTACGAATTATGGCGAATTTCGCAGTCACATCATGATTTTTTTGTGCTTTGATTTTTTTAAATAACGGGGTACGCATAATTCGAAATGTTTTTTTGGGTCCCTTGAAATTCTACTGTATTTACTGGAAGCAAAAATCACTATTTTGTCAATAGTGTTTGTGTTAATTTTATCATATAATAAGTAAATGAATGATTACATTCACGGTAATATCACAACCAAGCAGATTTCCAATGTAAAAAAGGTCCATCGCGGATACTCACCATCCTTAAGAATGATCTTGCACTGGTCAGGTAGGGGAAGTTTCTTGATCTCGTTGAGGTTGATAACATCACCGGCCTGCCCGGAGTCTTGCGCTGCCTTGGACTCCTCATCCACCGGAACCAGAGTGCAGAGGTACTCTGAAGCTGGGAGCTCCAGTCCCATGTCTCCTGTTGTGGCTGTCGTAGAGGCAAACAGTTTCAGGCGCTCCAACTGATCAGGGGAAATCAAATTTTAAAGATTTGATCGTGTTTTTTTTATTAATGAACCTTTTTATTTAAAATTCTAAACTAGTATGGCATATGTCAAAACTTTATAAAGTAATGTGTAGTTAGAATTTTAAATAAAAATGTTCATTAATAAAAAAAATACAATTTAAGC